>JAADVZ010000163.1:0-46712 GCA_023335925.1 Pythium phragmitis | reverse complement strand
GGGTGCATATCCTGGCGCGGGTGCATATCCCGGAGCGGGTGCGTATCCCGGAGCGGGTGCGTATCCCGGAGCGGGTGCGTATCCCGGAGCGGGTGCGTATCCCGGAGCGGGTGCGTATCCTGGCGCGGGTGCCTGTCCTGACGCGGGTGGGTGCCCCGGTGCGGCTGCGTACGCGGCGGACTGTGCGTAGACGACCTGGCCGGGAGCATACCCCGGTGCCGGTGCGCCGGGGGCTTGGGGCGGTGCGTATCCCTGCGGAGGCGCTGCCGCGTACATGGTCCCGTGCTGAGGAGGGGCTTGATGGGTCTGGGTCTGGGTTTGGGTTTGGACTGTAGTGTGCACCACCGTGGTTTCCGTTGACATTGTTGTCGTGTGGTGGTAGTGTTGGGGACTTGTTGTGAAGGAAGCGAGTGTTGCAATGAGCTGCTCGGGATTGAGCGCCGCATTTTCGAAAGGCGCCAAGGGGCTGGTCAACGACGCAGTGCATTCCGGTGAGACGCTGGATACTTTGATACCTCTTGAGTGGGCCCGATGGGTTGGCCAATGATGTCGTAATGCAATTCGTCCAGTGAGGCTGGGCAAGACGAATCCGTGCAGAGAGATAATTTATGTAAGTGGGTTGGGTGCGTTTGTCGCAACTGAACATGACAGGCATTAAGTGTGAACGTATGTTCGGTTGCGACAAACGCACCCAACCCACTTACATAAAGTATTTCTACAGACCTATTCTATGTATACTGTACAACTTGTGTTAACTTACAGTAACAGCCTAATTGGTCTGTCCACTTGGGTAGTGTTGCGACAAGCGCAGTGGAGTCTTACCGCCACCTGCTGAGATATAGAAAACGCGAGGAGTGCTACTGTATCCACAGATAATCGTTCTAGTTAACAGCTGATGTTGGGGATGGAGCTCTCCACACTGGAGTCACTGAATGTCGGCATGAGACTGATGTACCACGACCGCCAACTGCACCTTCCTCGTCGTCTCTATGACACTGGATCCATCCCAAACATCGCATTTGATGTCATGGGAGGGAGCATGTCTCTGCGAACCGTGTTGGCATGAGTTGCACTGTATTTGAAGAACAAGTGGATCGACAAATATCACCTATTAGACCTCAGTACATGAGTAAGGCGCACCGCTCCACGACCAACAATCAAGCGGAGTGTCACGGCCTGCTCGCCGCCCATCGCTGGTCCAACCTGGAGGTGGTCTGAGACAGCGCGCTCTCCTTCGACTACGCGATTATCGCCCCTCCAAAAAAAAAAGAAGAACCAGGCTTCTCCGGCTACTCGCAGGCAGGCGCCACGGCTCGCGGATCAGGTCGCTGTGCGTCACTGGACCCACCACGTGCGCGCACACAACAAGATGCCTGGTTCCCTGGCCAACTTAGCCATGGATACCCGCACCAGTTCGCAGGTTCTCCATCCCTCGGCACGCTCTGGGCATGACACTACATGTCCATCGGAGCAACGGCATCAGCCCGTGGCTGGCTGATACGGTCGACCGTCGGGCTGTTTTCTCTGTTTTGTCTTAGGGCTCTACCAACCTCTGAAGCTGCTAGGTACAGTACTGTACACCACTGTACGAGGAGGAGTAGACTGACACGAGTGGGCGCGGTAGCTCTTCGATCGCACTCAAGAACTGTGCGACCAAACCATAGGCCAACGCGGAAAGTAGTCCTCATCCTCGCCGACCGCATTGTCTGCACTACTGTGCAAGACCCGCAGCAGCGGCGAAGGGAGATCTCCCGCCGTCTGCATTCTCTTGTACTATAGACACGGTGCGTACAGTTGTTGTGCAGACTCTCGCCAGACCAAGGAGGAGACATGTTTGGGGTGCTAATTGATAATGGCAATCATGGAAGTGTTCGAACTCTCACTCCTCAAGAGACGCATATATCACTGCGTCCTTCTGACGAGCTAACTGCCTGTGGACCACATCGATGCATTTGCTTTCGACCCGGCGACCCGTTCATGCCTCCACACAGACTTCAGCGAGTGCACGTGATGGGAATAGCGTGGCCGCACAGGACGAACACGGATGCTGACCTCGATTGGTCGTGGTCTCTCCAGCGAGACAAGACACGCAGTGGTCGCGAGCATAGTTGGACGTCGATCCCTGTGGACACAGCGCGCACGATGAAGAGCTACACGCACCAATCAATTGAGGCGGCAAAGATCTCCTCGTAGAGAAACGAGAAGCTCCATAGCTACGTACCCTTCGGTAATGGAGATCGTCCCAGGCGGACACAGCTGACAGTCGCTCGAGTGTGCGAGTGAAAAAGTCCCCGTGGGGCAAATCGTCTTCATCCCGTTGCGGCACGCAGATCCACTCGGACAGACCGCACAGGACGAGTCCGCGGACGCGTACGTGCCGGCTTCGCAGAGTCGAACGAGACCGTTGATGCACATCCACCCGTCGCGGCATTTCTCGCAGTGGTCGGCCTGGCCAAACGAGAAGAACCCGGGCGGACACTCTCGCTTGATGCCAGCGACGCAATACGAGCCGGCGGGACATCGTATGCACGCGCCCGCGTCGAAAAAGAAGCCACGCGGACACAGGCACGCGATCTGTGGGTCTGGAAACAGCCCCAGCGACGTCCACTCGACTGTGTCGATGGCCTGCGACGCATTGCAGTCGAGTCGCAGCCGCATCGACGCGACTTCAAAGGACACGGAACTCGTGAGCTGCACGTACGTCCAGTCCGGACGCGTCGTGAAGAGACGCTCGACTTGTGTGGCGGACACGTTGGCGTCCGCGGGCACAAGCGCAAGCGACAGAGCGCACGAGATACCCTCCCATAGTGGTGCTGTGTGGCGAGCGTACGCTTTCGCAATGAGATCGAGCCCCGGCGCCACCAGCGCCCCGTCAAATACTCGCTCCAGCCTCCACCGCCGAGTTCCGCCAGTCGACGTCAGCGCCAGCACCGACGTTCGCGTGGTTCGATAGAGCGTGTTGTCGTTGTACCGTCGCAACTGGACAGAGAGAGAGGAGGGAGACGCAGACCCATCGGCCACAACTTCAAGTAGTTTCCACTGGTGCCGCCACTGCGCGTCCGACAGCAAATGCCAAGAACCGATCCAGCCGCTCATGGGCTCTTCGTCCATCGGCAACAGCGCCTCGGGGGATGTCACAGGATAACAAGATGCTCCTGGCTCACGCAGTGTTACCAACATCAACGCCAACCCGGGGACTGCGATCTGCACTGTGCTCTCGGACGGCGCCGCCGGCATCGGATTCAGCGTGAGCTCCACCGTCGGAAGCCCCGAAGCTCCAACTGTGACCGAGGTCGTCGATCCGGTTTGTACAAGCCGGTCCACGTCAGTGAGCACGGTCGCGCCCAGTGTCGAGGACGACGTCGACGCGTCCCGTTGTTGCAGCGCTGCGGTCAGTATCTGAGGCATCTCGCCCACCGAGTTGGCGAGCGACACGATCTGCATCACGTCGCTGGGGACAGCGGTCGCGTACGTCTGGCCAGGCGCAAGCACGACGAAGGCAAAGACAGCGTGCTGTCGAAGCGCCGTCGCCAGCACCGCAGGGTCGCCAGAGAGAGGGGACCCACCTGAGAGAAATGCTACTATGAACCGACGCAACGCGCCGTCTTCTTGTCTCCAGTGGGTCGTGTTGGTCGCCTTGATTCGGTCCGCGAGCCACTGCCACGTGACAGTCGTGGAGGCCATGCCAGCAGCGACTGCTCGCTTAGCGGCAGCATAGAACGGTACGGGTGACTGGTAAATACTGTTGGGCATGTTACTGTCCGGGTTCAGCATTCCGAGGCGAATTGCTGTCGAGGAAGAGTACGCGGCTTGAATGACCGCGACCATGGCCGGGAGCAAATCGGCCATGCCCTTGCTCTCAGCACCAGTCGCATCAATGGCGATGCGGATGTTTAACGGGAGATTGCGCAGCGACAGCGAGCTGGGCGGCTGTAGCGTGAGCTTCGTGGCGACAGCACGATCGAGAACCGCAGAGGCTGCGTTCGTTCCTGAGCCAGCGATGGCCAGCATATACGGAGCTGTTATACTGCGAGGCTGGCTCGACACGGTGCCACCACTTGGTCCATTGAGCTCATCGAAATAGAGGGGCAGCGTGCGGTCGGCGGGATCCAACGAGACCATTGATAAAGACGAAGGCGATGGAAGGCTGACGTCGACGAGTTCCAGCGTCAGCACACGACAGTTCGAGCCAATGGTGGAGCTGCTGAACGCCGTCAGCGAAACCGTCAGCTTCGCTTCGCCCACGCCCGACGAGAGACTCACCACGGCAGGAAACGTGGCCGACGGAAGCGACGATGTATTGGTGTTCGAAGCTTTGACTTGGACACGCGCCTGCAGGTCGCCGACAAGGCTACCCGCTCGCTTGATGCGGATGTCAATCGTTGACGCTGGCGAAGAGGAGCGCGTGCGGACAACAGTCGTTTGGTTGACTGGGAAGAAGAGGACAGCGGTCGTCGCGCTGACGACGCTTGCGTCTGTGGGTGTGCTGCAGTCGCCTCCAATCCAACCATCCGCGCATGTACACGCACGCAAACCACAGACCCCATTGCCTGAACACCTAAGGCCGTTTCGGCCCACTGGACACTCGGCGAGAAATGAGGGTGCACACGACATGCAGTTCCGCCACGACGCCATGGCGTACGAGTCGTCGGGACAAGAACCACAGAGCGTAGCGCTGGGGGACGGCGCGACCGCCATCGTAGGGCACGGCAGACAGCCCCCACGCGAGGACGCGTCAGTAAGCGACGCTGTGTAGGTGCCTGGAATGCACGCTTCGCAACTGGGCACAGTCTCCAATGAGAGCGACGTGCCGGGTGAACACTCCACACAGCTTTGTCCATCAAACACTTGCGTGGAGGAGCTACATACGCGGCAGTCGCTTGGAGAGAGGGATCCCGTCGCAGTCGTGAGCGTGCCCGGTGGACACGACACGCAGCCTGTGGCTCCAGACGTAGCATTGGAATACGAATGGCGAGGACAAGGGAGACAGACCCCACTCGTGCTGTACGATCCCTTGGCACACGGCTGGCACGAGGCAGCACCATCAGCAGTGAGCGAGGATCCTGGGGCACAATACCTGCAACTCGCACAGCCCGTATCACCGGCCGTGTACGTCAGGGCAGGGCAAGTGACGCATCCTGCGACTCCGGCTGCCGACACGCCGGCACTGAATGTGTTGACGGGACACGGCGAGCACACACCCGCGCCTTGGTCGCTATAGAACCCCATGGGGCACGGAAAGCACAGCGCGCTGCCGTTCCTTGGATTGAACGAGCCTGCCGAGCACTTGGAACACTGAAAGGCAGCCGTAGCACTCCACTGGCCCACGCCACACGGACTGCACGAGCTGGCGTTCGCATTGGAGAATGAACCGGCGGGGCAGCTCGTGCACCTGCTTGTCCCGGCCGACGCTGCAAACGTCCCGGCCTCACACGCCACGCACGTTGTCAATGCCGTGGCACCTTCGATGTTTGAGAACGATCCACTTGGACACAGGACACAGGCCGCGACCCGCGTCTGCGCAGGGAGAGGATTGAACGTTCCGCTGGGGCACTTGGTACACACGGCGGCGCCCTCGGCCGCGTACGATCCAGCGGCACACGCGAGACAGTTGCGCGTGCCGGCTTCGAGGTAGTAGCCGGCCGGACACGGCACGCATACGTACGTGCTCGTGGCGTCGCACAGCGTGATCTTGCGCCCCGCCTTGCAATAGGGCGCGGCGTAAGTCGTGACCAGGAGGCGCTGGGCCACTACGCTGTAGCGGTCGCGGCCGCCAAAGAGAAAGAGGCGATCCCCGAGGAGTGTGACGCTGTGGCCACGACGCGGCGGCGAGAACGCGGCGTCAAACTGGAGGGACAGCCACTGTGTCGCATTGATGTTGAACTCCCAGACGTCGCTCAGGAAGTCGTTGGGAAACGCGTACGAACCACCCGCGATCGACACTTTGCCCTCGTCAATGAACGCGATTGCGGCACCGTAGCGCGGACCGGGGCCCCGCGAGCCAATTGGTGACAATTGCTCCCACGCAAACGACTGGGCTTCAATCGCCGTCGAGCCAGACGGAGACGACGAGGGACAGAGGCGCCAGACATCTTCGTAGATCAGGTTGGTGCGCGTGCTGTGACCGCCGTAGAGAAACATACAGACGGTTGGCTGGGAGGGCGTGAAGATGCGCGACACGGGTGACGCCGCATGGTACGCTCTCGCATCCGGCTGGAGCGTGGTTCCGACGCGAAGGGTTCGCCAGTACACGCGTGGACTACGGTCGCTACACGCCCCTTGGACGGTCGATCTCGGGACCAGCGCGAGCGACAACTGGTTGCCCACCTCCTCGTACGACTCGGACAAGCCGCCATAGACGATCGCGCCCGTGAAGCTTGCGTTCTCAAAGACCACGGCGAGCGAGTGGGCGATGCGCGCGGCGGGTGTCGCGTCGCGCGAGACAGCGTCGCCTGTGGGGGTCACAAATTGATCCCACGTTACTCGTGTCGAGTCGCTGGAGATGCAGAGCCGCCAGAGGTCGTCGAGAAACGCAGCGTTCTGGCCGCCAAACACAAGCACCACGTTGGGACCGGCGACGGCGGAGGCGTGGTCGACGCGGGACGCCGGCGACGTAAAGACATCGTCGGTCGAGATCGGCGCCGCCGACGACGCGATCTGGTCGACTGGGAGTCGGAAGGCATCAGTCGACGGGTCGTAGACGATGGTCGTGTTGACTACGACGGGCTGCGCCGACTCGTACGCGATGCCACCGATAATGAGCACGCGCGGCGGTGCCGTCAGCGCAGCAGTGGTGTGCGAGATGCGCGTGTACGGGTCGCCTATGCCGCCCGAAAGCAACGTCCAGCGGAGCCGCAGTGACGTGTTCTGCGCGAGCTCGAAACGCGCGCATTGCGGCTCAAGTGAGACAGCACCGTCCTGCGCAAAGAGAGTGGGAGTTGCCGCTGCCGTCAGGAGCAGCAGGAAGCCCCTCTTTGAACCGCATAGAGGCATAACGGACCGCGCCTCGAGTCGACTGAAGCGGCGCGACGAGCACACGACCCTTCAGCTCGATCGTCAAGGACGACGCGAAGCCTTCGCTCAATCGAGCATATCTCATTTTTTCCTTCCCAAATATCTGATTCTGATAATTAATCAGAGTTTGGGTTTTATTCTTCGTGTGGACCACCTCGAGAAAGATCTGCTGTGTGTAAAGTCCGTGGTCTAACGTGTTCCCTCCCCCCTGGTCGCCTAGTGCCACACACTCTCCATTCTCCGCCCCCTGATTATCAATATTAAGGCTTCAACCGCGTGGCCAGCGGAAGGGGAGGAAGGAAGCACCATGCTCTGCGAGTTTATCGGCGCGCTCGAGGTGACGTACGGCCACGCGCTCGCGGGCGGCGGCGGCTTCCGCCGCGTGACCACGCCCGAGGGCAGCGCCGCCGAACTCACGCCGGCCACGTTTCTATGGTTCAAGCCCACGAGCAATTCGACGGCACCGACGCGCGCGGTCGTGCATCTCCACATTGGCGGCGAAGAGCCGACGGATTTCCCCATCGACATTCCGCCACCGCCGCTTGCCGCCACCAAGAGATCGTCGTCCCATCAGGCCAGCCACGGCCCCCAGTGGGTGCGCATGGACAAAGCCATTGACCGTGCGCGTGCTTTGTACGTATGGTACTTGGCGCACGACTGGCGCGGACCGCCCACGACGCCCAAGAGCCCGCCAAGTGCGAGTGGCGAGCTCAGTGACGACACGACCGCACTGGAGGCCCTGCGGCCGCTCAAAGACATTCGGGTGGTGCGGGACGTCAAGGACGTGCCCGACGGGTTCGAGTGCGTGGCCGCGCCGCCGCTCGTGACCGACGCGACCGACGACAAGGGCAAGAGTACGTGCACGATGCGTTCCTGCGTGCCATGCGATTGATTAACAAGAGCTCTTATGTGTTCTCTGCTGTCTAGCCCACGAGCTGCGATCGTACGTGTGCTACAAGCGACTCGACGACGACGACCTCTCGGGGTCCACGTGGACGCTGGCCGCGCAAAAGTCGGGCACATGGCTCGACGTCCGCGACCTTGCGAGCAACCGCTGGCGCGTCGGCCAGATCGTGCACGTCAGCGCCAACGAATGCCGCATCGCCGTGGCGACGTGGAGCAAGAAGGCCTCGACGGCGTTCCGCGACGACGTCGTGTCCTTTGCGATGAGCCGCAATCGCGTGGCACCGTTGGGGACCCACACGGAGCTCCACCTATCGCCGTCGTATCCACTGTGTCGCAAGCAGGGCTCGCCGTGGAACCTCACGCTCAAGGATCTGGAGCAAGCACGAGCCGATTTCGACAAGCACTTTGCAGAGCCCGACACGCTATCCCCGTATCTCAAGCAGCGTCTCTTGCCAGTCGTCGAAAAGTCCATGGTGTCGCTGTTCTACTCGAATGAACTGGCCGAGCAAGTGAGTCTGTTCCACCAGCACGTCGTCAAGACCATTGTCGTGTGGTTCAATAGCGCAAGCGGAGACCGAGCGACGGCGAATGGAGACGGCACGAACGATGACCAGCAGCAGCAACAACAGAGCGAAATCGTGCTAAGTCTGTTGTCCATTCTTCGCATCGTGCTGAGCGGTATGGTCGCGCCGGCTGCGGCCATGTTCTTCTACATCAAATACAGTGGCTCCTACGCGACGATCAAGACGACCCCAACACTCGCGTTTACGGCCTACCTCACGAGCACAGACGCGATCGCCGCTGCGCCCATGCGCCACCCGTGTCGCTCGTCGTTCTTTGTGGATGTTGTCGACGTCTTCTTTCAAGCCGGCGGCTTCCAGTTTATCCTTGAGCGTGTCGGGCGCCGCGATGTACCGCTTGTCGAGATCGCCGTGCTCGCCATGGTGCTGCTCAGTGCTAAACCGTGTCTCTTGATGCCTCCGAAACGCAAGCGACAGAGTTCGGCGTCCTCTTTGACGGCCGCTGCCACCGGCCGCCGGAAACCGTCTCTCGCACCCGAGAACCAACAACTTGTAGAAGACTTTTCTCGTGAATTTCTCCAGTCGACTCTTGCTCGACTACGTCGCATGAAAGGCGAGGAGCTGAAAGACGAAGACGGACTGGTCGAGCACATTGTGGTCGTGCTCGATGCGATCTACCGGGACGGGCTATTTCTCGGAGGCGAGGACTTGGGCTCGACACCGGAAGGATCCAGCAGCAGTGCCGATTCGTCACCGCCGTCGTCTTCTTCCGACATTGCGTTTGCCGAGGTGTTTGAAATGTTCCACTTGGACTTGTCCAAGAAGTACATTTGCTGTCCGTTCTTGGCACAACGACTGCTGGGCGTGGCACGGCTGAGTGACTTGATTTCCATGGCGCAGCGCCACGACTCCCTTCAGAAAAAGACGAGTTTCAATCTCAAACGTTCGGCCGTCGGTGCTGCTGCCACCGCTGTATCGTCGCTCGGACTGGGCGGATCATCGTCGTCTTCGGATGCGAGTGCAAATGCTAGCACCAAGTGGCTACGGTACAAGTTTATCATGGAGTGGCTCGTGGACTCGGACGTGGTCGAAGTGATTCTCGGGCAAAAAGAAACGTGCGCCAAGTACGGCATGCGAGAAGGCATCCATCTGGAACTACTCAAGCGGTCACGATCGCTGCTCGAGGCACTGACGCAGAGCGGGTGTCTCACTGAGACTCATCTGTCATTGGTCTGGAAAGCCGCCATGGGCCAGTTGCGCACAGGACGAAAGGCCGTGCTGGATCTTCTCATCGCGTTGTGCGCCGACATGACCGCAGATATGCTGGATCTCGTCATGGTGCTGCTCACGCAAGTCGCGGCGAGCGACTATGATGAACTGCTTCTTCAGTTTATTCAAAAGCTCATTGAGATCGCGGCGAAAAATGCCGTGGACGCCGAGAACGGCGCTAAGAAGTCGACGATCACGAGCTTAGTGGGCGTCCACTCGAAGCGCACGCAAGGTGCGCAGCGTGACTCGGAGACATCCAACAAAATCGTCGGATTGGGATTGTCGCTCTTGTGGAATGCTATCGAGCACCATAGTAGCTCTGGTGAAGGTTCTGCTGACTCGGATCCTTCCGAAACTCGAACAAGAGCCGTGGTTACCCCTGCACTCGCCGTGGCGTTTGCCGAATCGCTGAACCATGTGCATCGCACGTGGACCGCCAGCGGCCTCAGCTCGTCGTCGGCCAAGGAACAACAGCAGCTTCTATCGCAGTATGTGACCAAGTGTGTAGGGCTCATCAAGGCCGGCGGTGCGTTGACCGAAATGGCGATGGTGATCATCCAAAAGGTCGTCGAGAACTACGGGCGGACATCCGGGTCGTTGTCGTCGTCTTCCACGTCCACGCTGGCGATGGCGCGGAGCACATTCCAGAGCGGAGGCATGACGTCCATCACTGGACCATCGACGTCCAGTGATCTCGTGAAGGAGCTACAGTCGAAGCACTCACTTGTGTCGCTGGTCGTGAGTGAGATTGAGCGATGTGTGCGCGATCAGCGAGCGCGACAACACAGCCAGAAATGGCAGACTGAAGGCTCTAAGCCCATCTCGACTGCGGACGTGGGCGTGCAGAAGCGATTGTCGTTCTTGGCTTTTATCGCGACCTCTTCGTCGGATCTCGAGATATCGTACAAACACATTGAGCGTCTCTGGGTATGCTTTGTGAAACCATCCGAGTCGCAGACGAAGGAGGACGAGAAACTCCACGAGGAGCAGCTGCGCGACGTGTTTTTCAATTGGCTGAGCATCGTCATCGCTGACCCCGGGAATTTTGTGCAGCGCACTTATGCGGGCAAGCACGCGCTGACACCGGCCACCACGGAAGAACTCTTTGCGGATCTCACGGCATCCACGAGCAAGTCGCGCACAGTCGAACTAACGATCGCGACCATGAGCCCGAGCGCGTTTTGGACGTTTGAGCGCCTCTTCCGTTATGTCAACGTCGCGGACAAGCGCATGACCTGCGAGTCGTCTTCTAGCACGACAGGAAGCAGTAACCACAACAGTAGCAGCCATGTCGTGGTCGAATCGATGGAACTCAAAGGGTTCGAAAGGCTGTTTGACATCGCGCTCTCCGCCAATCCCGAGGTGAGTGCAGTTGCGATGAACTACCTCATTCATCTGCACATGCGGTTGGGCTCGAAACTCGTGCGGCGCGAAGTCTGGAGCGACTTCGCGCGTGGGTGCGTGGCTCGACTCTCGAAGATGAAGGCGTCAGCGAGCGATACTTCTTCCAACGAAGAGATCACGCGCGTGTTCGTGCTGCTCAACACGTTGCTGTATCAGTCAACGGTCCAAGAGCCAGATGCTAGTGTAGACCCTTCTAGCACGCTCGAGGACCTTACAGTCTATGTACGCACTCAAGACGGCCGTGCGGCGGCTCCTTTTTACTTCAAGCTCAAGCGAACGTTTCTAGTCGGAGAACTGCGCGACCTCATTGCACGCGACAGTAGTCACCCGGCGGACCGTGTGCGGCTGATCAACGATAGGAAAGTCAAACTCACGGCCCAAGGCCACGATCGCGTGACGCTGGAGAAGGCGCAAGTTATCCGAGCCAATGGTGTGGCTGTGTCGTCGAAAGCAGCGATCGCGGTGGCGACGACGCCGGACAAGCGCAAGAATTTTGTGGAAGCCGTGCTGTTGAACAGGCCCGATAGTGATACCAACGGCCACGTAGAACGCCCCGTGCTCGTGGGCAACGACACGGGTCTTAGCAAGGAGATGAACGACTGGGAAGCCGTTAAATTTGAGCTCTCGTCGTCCAAGACCTTGCGCTCCCTGCAACAATTCCTGAGCGTACCGGGCGACGTCAGCGAAGAAGCCTGGAAGTTGCTCAAGCAGTTGAATTATGACTCGACTATGGAGAAGAAAATTCGCACGCTCGACGACGTGCTCAACATCGATGGCTCCATGAAGAAATCTGCGGCCGTGCAGGATTGGGGAAAGCTGCTGGATGCAACGTCTCCACCGCGGTTGCTCTACCAAGTCGAGCTTCTGGAACGATTCGCTTTGACCAAGTTACCTCCCTCTACCAATGACGGAGAGTCGGACCATAACACACCAACCCAGGATCAAGACGATCGCGCGGCAGTCGCGAACACATGGAGTGAATCGTTTTCATCGCTTGGTGGCCAGACCCACCTGAAAGACTTTGTGCTGGCACTGGACACGGACCAACTGGTGGCGCCGAAGCGATCCTTGACAGCCATGTGTCTCGCGCGCGTGTTTGGGTTGTTGGACCATTTGATCCTTCTGGATGTGCAGGCAACGCAGCCTCGTCGCGACGGCAGCTACGAGTCACTTGTGATCAAGATATTCGACGCACTCCGAACGGTGCAGGGAGCTCCTCAGATTAAGCGCACTCCAGAGTCAAAGGCAGATCTCAAAAGTGTGAACGCTCATCCCCGCGTTTCCATCCCAACATACGAACGACCCGGCTTGCGATCCTCAGATGACGACGCATCGAATGCGATTTCCATTGAAGCAATGCTGCTGATTGGTGCGCTGCGCCTCCTGTCCACGAGCGCACTCGCCCACGGCGAGGGCCTCGCAAACGATGACCAGTCCGCGACGATTTCTCTGCTTAGTTCATTCTCGGATGCTGGATCGATACTGCTCAAGTGTCTTGTCAACTCGCCCGAAGAAGTGGTTCGCAAAGAGGCTTATCGCACGATCGCCGATCTGTGTAGCCCGCTGAAAAATCGGCGACGCAGTGATCGGTCGCAGTGCCGCCGGTTCTTCCTCCGTCTACTAGCCGAGTCCGAGGAGTTAGCTCTGCATGCTGAGTACTACGAACTCTACAGGCACTTGATTGATCCACCAGCAACTGCGGGAGCAAGTGAAGACGACGACGATGACCTGACATGGTTTGCGTTCTTACCGGCCAGTGTCAAGTTATGCCGCTGTATCGTCCAGTTCCCAGAAGCCCCCGTCAAACAACCCAGCCCGAGCCAGCACTTCAAGTCATCGCTTCTGCCAGCTGCAAAAGGGAAGAAAAAGGAACCTGCTCCCGACGCCGTGTACGAAGTGCTGCTATCGACTCTGCTGGCGGTACTGAGAAAGATCCCTCCCGTTCTCGCGGACGGTGACCACCCGTCACCAACTGGTGAGCCACAGAGCTTGCGGGAAGTTGTCGTTGGTACAATCAACGCCGAGGAAGGCATCATTGAAGAGATCTTTACGCACGGGTTGTTTCCTGCCAACGCCAGTGTGACTGGTGAGAAAAATGAAGATGATGAGCGCTCGGCGCAGTACTACTTGAAGCAGCCAAAGTGCAAGAGCGACTCCTGCAGAAAAGTCGCGTTCGAGCTGTTACAAGAACTCGCGACCGAAAGCGTAGACGGGTTGCAGTACCTGTTTGGTCAAATGACGGAGCACCACTCGCTGACGCCGCCGCCGGATCCGTCAGCAAACGCGAGTACGCTGGCAGCGCCGGTCTCAATCTCCAAGAAGAAGACTCGACCGAGTGTGACCAAGGCGGCGCTGGATTACCACAACCTCGAGCGCGGCAAGTATGTCGGTCTAAAGAACTTGGGCTGCACGTGCTACATGAACTCGACCGTGCAAGCGTTTTTCATGATGCCTCGCCTGCGTCGCCAACTGCTTCGGTACGCATCGCAACCAAACGGGCTCGTTTACCAGCTGCAGTCGGTGTTTGCGCATCTCGAGGGCAGCGCAAAGGCCTATTATAACCCCAAGGCATTGACGCAGGCCATGAAGACGTGGGAAGGAGAGCCGATCGACGTGAACGAGCAGCAGGACGCAAGTGAGTTTTTGACATCTTTCTTCCAGCAAATCGAGTCGGAAATGAACGGCCGCAACGAAGTCGCCGAGTCGCCGTCGGACTCTGGTTCTGGGACAATGATCAGCCGCGCGGCCACGGACGAGAGCATTTTGAACTCGTTCTTTGGCGGTGTCTTCAGCAACGAGTTAGTCGCTGAAGGGGATCGGTACAGCGAACGCTTTGAGCCGTTCCACTTCATCTCGGTGCCCGTACGGGACCGCAAGAATCTCCAAGAGTCGCTCGACAGCTGGGCTGAAGGCGACAAAGTCAGCTACACGTGGGAGTCGCCCGCGACGGGCGACTCGGCGACGGCGGGCGAGGTGGAGAAGGTGACGTTGGACACCCACAAACGCATCTCCATCCACAAGCTACCGGATCAGCTCATTATCCACCTGAAACGGTTTGAATTTGACTTTGAAGCCATGCAGCAAACCAAGATCCACGATCGATTCGAGTTCCCCATGGAGCTCGACATGTACCCGTACACCAAAGAAGGCCAGGCCGAGCAGCGCAGCCGCAAGCGAAGCCAGAGTCGGAGTGTCCGCGAAAAGAGCGACGCGAGTGCTGTCGACACGAGCAACCGGTCGCGTGCGCCCGAGTACTACCAGTACGAACTTGTCGGCACGGTCGTCCACATGGGCACGGCCCACTCGGGTCACTACTATTCGTTCATGCGCGACCATGATACGTCCAAGTCAACGAGCGATGGGAATGGCCAGTCGCAGCAACAGCAGCAGTGGTATGAGTTTAACGACACGCACGTCACGCCATTTGATGCGGCCGATATCCCCGAAGAGTGCTTCGGAGGCCAGGACGACGACCGCGACGATAGCGCCCATGCCGCACGCAAGCGGAAGAAGACGCGGAGTAGCTTTATGTTGTTTTACTCACGCCGGCAACCGAAGCTGCAACTCCTTCCGACCGTCGCAGTCGCCACCGCTCCCAAGCCACTTTCTGTCTACGCGACCGTATTGTGCTTTATTGTTCGCCTGAAGACGCGCGCTCACAGCCGCATGGAATACCTGCGGTCGCGGAGCCTCATTCTCGCCCCCGAGCCCATCCGTGAGCAAATCCTGCTCGAGAATCGAATGTTTTGGCGCAAAAAGTACCTGTTCAACCGCCACTATCTCGACTTTACGTTCCAGCTTTTGTCGGCGTGCACGAGCGAGCCGGCCCACGACGGTACAGTCCGCTTTGATGGGCCTATCGACGTGCGGCTGCAGGCTCTGCAACTCGCCACGCGGTTTGTGTTTGGCACGCTCTGGCAGAGTGGCGACATTGCGGCCGTGCTCAAGTGGAAGCCGGCGCTGTGCGCGCTGTACCGCGACGATGTCGCTGGCTCGCAGTGGCTGCTGTCGACGCTGCGCGAGAACGACGCGCTGCTGCTCGAGTTTTTGGTCTCGAACGAGCACGCTGAAGTGCGCGAACTCATGGCGGTCGTGCTGGAAGAGGCCATCGCGACGACGTCCCACTCGGCGGCGATCGCGATCTCGCAAAACCCCACGACGCCTAGCGGTCGATCGTCCTCGCGTCGCCGGCGGTCCTCGACGACCCTGCCACCGTCGTTTGAATTCCTGTTTCTGCTCTATCGCCTCATGCCGTGGCTACTCACCGTGCCGGCGAACCAGCACCAGCAGTACTTCGAAGTGTTGCTTACCTTTGCGCTCACTGGGCAAAACGAGTGCACGTTCACGGTCGTCAACAGCGTCGTCGGTGCGATTGGATCGCTGCTCACGGGAGTCGGGGCGACGCAGCCGCTGCTGCAGGGCGAGCTCAAGCGCATCAAGGGCCGCGCAATCCTCAAGCGCATTGAACTCGAGTATGTACAGCTGAAGCTGCTGTCGCTACTGATCCGGATCGTGCCGCCGCCAGCCATGGACGTGCCTGGTACCGTGCTGCTGCCGCCGAGCATGGCTGCGAATCCGAATGCGCCGTCACTGCCGGCGGGCGACCACGACGTGCTGCTCAGCGAACGCTTCATCACGTTGCTGGCGCAGCATGCGTCCCACTACACGAAATCGACCAAGTCGCTCGAACAAATTGTCATGCACTTGTGCTGGCAGAGCCGCCGCGTCACGGACATGGTCATGGACGTGGTCATGAATGGCATCGAGCGCGAAGACCACGACGACGTCAAGCCGTATTTCCGCACGCTGAACGCCATCTACAAGATCAAGGACTCGCTCGCGCAGGAGCGCCTGGAGGACGGCATGACCAAGCTCGTGGCTATCTTGGCGTCGCAGCAAAAGTATTTCAAGGCCACCGAGGCGTCGATCGACATGCTCACGCGGCTCGCCAAGCGCCACCCTCGCAGCGTCGCCCAATGGATCCGCAAGCACCATGCGAGCTGCGCATGGATGGAGAAATGGCTGCTCGCGCATCGCGGCCAAGAAGGCTACCTTCAGCTGGGCCGCACGGCGCTCGTGAAACCCAAGAGCACGTCGAGTTGGGCCACCGTGAGCGTGCACAGCGAACAGCTCGTGCGCAACGTCGACCGTTCGATGGCCAAGCTGCTGCCGCGCGTACGCAGCATGCTGGACGCGAAAGACGGCATGGAGACGTTCTACGACTCGGACGACAACCCCGCGCGGCTCGTGGGCAAGCGCGTGCGCGTCAAGTGGGCCAAGGAGAAGTGGTATGAAGGATACGTCGAGCGCTTTGACGAGCGGCTCTATGAGCACCTCATCGTGTACGATGACGGCGACAAGCGACAGTACCGCATGTCGGACAAGGTCTTTTACGTCGTCGAGAGTTCGGCGCCGGGAGCTTCCGCGACGACAACGCCCACGCCGTTGCGGCGCCGCGAGTCGTCGTCGGCCGACCTCTAGGATAGGAAGTGAGACCTTGACGTGCGAGGAGACCCAGCTGAGATCCACAGGAGGAAACGTAAACTGTACAAAATGGAACACGATCCCATGCATCTTCCTACTAGTATCTCTAGACCACAAAGTTCTTGCCGGCAATGAGCTTGGCCGCCTTGGCACTTCTCCTTGTTGCTACGGCAGGCGTCGTCGTCTTGGCGGCCTTGCTCTTGGCCCACGAGTAGAAGAGCACGCCGCACACGACAATGAGCGTGGCGACGCCGCGCTTCGTGTCAAAGCACTGCGACTCTTGGAGGCGGCAGTAGAGCATCGAGCTGATCACAAACACGCCGACGGCGCGCAGACTCTGCATGATGCCGGTCGTGACGGCGCCGCTCGATCCGAGCAAGAGAAAGTACGTCAGCCCATGCGCGAGCTGCGACAGGGTGTACGCGAGCAGCGCCACGAGAATGCGGCGCGTGCTGCCGTGGGCTTCTTCAATGGGTTTCGTCACGAGCTCGTGCCACACGGGCAGCACGAAGCAGGCCTGGTAGAGCGCGACAATGGCGACACAGGCCGTGCCGATCTTGAGACACAGCTCCTGCGGCGGCGGCCGCTCGGGCAGCTTGAGCATGTACTCGCCCGTCACTATTTGCAGCCATAAGCAGGGTATGGTCAGTCTTCCACGGGACTCAAACTACTATTCGTACGAAAGTATTACTACCGAGGACGCACCATAGTTGCCGCCGTAAAAGGCCGCGCCGAGCATCGTGTTGAGGCAGCCCATGAGCACGGCATAGCTGTTGCGGCCGCCGCCCGACTCGCCGAGCGCGCTGAACGCCAAGCCAAATGTCACGAGCGCGATACCCGTCCACTCGTCGCGGGTCACGACCTTGTGGAGCACAAAGCGCGATAGCAACGCCGACCAGCAAATGACCGACGAGTACGCGACCTGGTAGATGCCGCTGCCGGCGAGCGCGAGCCCCATGTTGCAGAAAATGCAGCCGGCAAAGTCCAAGACGACCGACACGGCAATGCAGCGCTGCAGCGGCGACGCGAGCGGCAGCGTGGGAGCAGTAGTAGTTGCGGCAGACGCAGCCGATGGCGACGGCTCACTCAAGAGCGACACCGTGTCGTCGGTCGAGTCGCCATCGTCACACTCATCGTCGTCGTGTCCCGCGGGCCGCCGCGTGAGGCCCGTGCGCTCGGGCTCGTCGGTGGCAACGCAGTCCATGTCCACAACGTCCACCGCAGCGACGGGGATGGCGGCCTCTTCCTTGGGGGGCGTGGACGCTGGTATACTGGAGCCGAGCGGCACGAGGCCCACGAGCATGATGCCGAGGAAGTTGCAGAGCGGCAGCAGCATGGCGCGCTGGTCTGTGAGGATAGTGAAGAGTTAGATGGAGGAGGTCCATAGAGGAGGAGCTACGAGAGAGGAGCGTACCGCCGGCACCCTGGTAGAAGACATACTGCGCGACGCACGTGGAGAAGATGCCCGTGGCGAGGAAGACAAACTGCACGGCGTACCGCACGAGCAACGACGCGGAGGACATGGCAGAAGGAGAAGAGGAGAGGAGGCGAAGGAGACGAGGAGGGGACGGAGGAGAGAGGAGGAGTACGGCCGAACGGGCGCGTTCGCGTTCCCGCGGACGTGTTGGGAATGCGGGACGGGGAAGCCAACATGACATGTCACCCAAAGGAGACAGTCTGCAATACCGGTAAGGAAACCGGTATTATGTGGGGGATGATCAGAACAAAAATTAATCTGGTCGGGTTCTTTGTTAAAACCGGACCAACAGGTTTCTCTTAAAAACGGATCGACTGAGATTTGTGAGTGAAGCCATCTCTGCCCGGCCGTTTCTTATGCAGAAAGGCAGTGACCGCCGGGCGACAGAAGAAGTAGCACTAAAGTAAATGTGAAATGTTATCATTGATATCCACATGACAGGCGACAACTACTGGCGGTGTCGGAGGACCGGGAGTTTAAAACAATGCTCCCGATTGGCCACTCAAGGGGTGCTGACTTAGTGCTGCGGGGCATCCACGAGCGCCTCAAGGAGCTGGCGGTAGTCGCCGCTCGTCTCGCCGTGGATGCGGTCGCGGAGCTCCTTGCCGTACTTCTTCTTGTACGCCTCTTTGATCTGCGGAAGCACACAGTGGTAGCGCACGACGGCGTAGGAGAGACCCTCCTCGTCGGTACCGAAGCCCTTCATGGTGCTCTCAAAGTGCTCAGCGAGCAGCTCCAACGGCTCGAGGATCTGGCGCACGAGGAAGAGCAGGGCCTTCTTGGCGTCGCCACCAAACTCCTTCTCCACGGCCTTGATGATCGTGTAGTTGTACTTCTTGGTGTAGATGGCGTTGACGTTGCGCAGGTGCTGCGGCGGGCTCGTGACGCAAATCTTAATGAACGCCTCCTCGTCCGTGCCGATCTTGCCCTGGCCGGCCTTGTAAAGATCGTCGGCATCCTGCTCGGCCTTCGCCTGCGTGTGGAATGCCGGGTTGAAGTCGATCATCGCGCCCTGGATCGACGCCATGATGACCTTCTTGAAGTCCCCACCCAGCTCGCCGTCGAGCATCACAGCAAGGTCCTGACCATAGAGCTGGAAGTACGTCTTCTTGAGGATGTTGATCTCCACGTTCGTGCGGCCCACAAGCACGGGGAAAAGGTACTTCTCGGTAGTGCCCATACCCTTGGTCGCGTCGCGGATAATGTCCGCCTCAGCCTCCGGCAGCGGAGCCGTAATCGCAGCGAGAAGCTTGCCGTAGCTGCCGCCGGCCTCGCTCTTGACGAGGTCCTTGAGGCTCTTGTTGAATCGCTCACGGTAGCAGAGCGAAATGAGGTAGCGCTGCTCGGGCGTCTTGCTGCCGAGCGCGTCGTTGAGCGCCTTCTCGTCCGTGCCGAGGCCCTTGCACGCCTTGTTGATCTCCTGCACGGCGGCCTCGACGTCGGCCGGGTACGTGAGCGTGGCGCCACCGTACACGTTGTGGGCCGACGGCGGGTAGAGGTTGAGCATGATGGAGGAGAGGAGGGAGGAGGGGAGCCGCTTGCTGGGAAGTGTGCAGATTCGAAAGTGAGCGAGAGGGGGGGAGGACGGAAGGAAGGTCGGCTGCGAGTGGCAGCCGATCAATCCGAGGAGGGGCTTCAAGGAGAAGAGGGAGAGGAGACTGACCAGAGAACCCACGGGTCGGTGGGTTCAAATGGAAACCCGGATCGGGCTGGAAGATGTGTGAAAGTGATCATGTCTATGAACCCACGGCCACCCATTGACCCGTTTTTGCAAAATGGGTCTCTGTGTTTAGGCCCAGACACTGATAACCTCTATCTATGGATATTTGGTGAAATTAACGGTCCTGATTTGTGAAGAGCATGCTTAAATCAACTCTTATAAATCAATACCTTTGAAACGTGAACCCATTTAGACAACATGGAGCACATCTTCAATTTGACCCAGAGAGCTCTCTGTATCCGAACCCAAACTCGTTGACCTTCTGGAAACTCTGCCTGTGATGAGACGTTGGCACCCACTACTACAGTACAACTATGCTCATTGCTGCTGCACTTGAAACTCGAGCTTCTCCTCCTCAAACTTGAGCAGCTTGGCCTCGTCGCTGGCAGGGTCCTCCTCCTCGTCGCTGCTGCGGCGGCCGTCCTCGAGCGAGGCTTCCGTCCTGTGGTGCTTGAGCGACGAGCTCTTGATGCTCGTGGTCGCCGGCACCATGGACAGCAGCAATATGGGCGCGAGCTTGCCCACGCTGCGCACGATGACCGCGAGCGCGAGGCCGGAAAAGTCGGACTTGGAGATGTGGAGGTAGTTGCAGAGCCACGAGCCGCCGTAGGACGAGACGGACCACGAGAAGTTGTAAATGGACATGAGCAGCGCAAACATGGTGCCTTCAATGCCCGGCGGGCAGATCTTGGCGCAGAGCACGAGCGACGGCATGTGCTTGAGCCGCGCGACGACGTCCGAGAGGATCTCGTCGCCAAAGATAAAGAACCGGTCGTCCACGCCGAACGCAAGATTGGACCGCGTCACGAGCACGAACTCGGCCAACGACACGGCGGCCGACGCGAGCTGGATGCGCAGGAACATGGCGCGGAACGGCATGTCGCGGAAGTAGGCATTGTACAGCGCCGTCGTGGCCAGCAGCGTGAGACTGCCGACCGTCGAGATGAAGCCGAGAAACGACTTGGTGAAGTGGAGCTCGTTCGTCTTGAAGCTGAACATGGCCTCGCCGAGGCTGGGCGGAAGCGCGTTCGACAAGAAGATCCAGAGCATCGGACGCCAGCACACGGGGTCCACGACGACCTCGGCGAGTGCCTTGCACTGACTCGTGACCGTGTCCACGAGGCTCTCGGTCGCGCTGCGGCGGTAGATCTCCTCGGGAATGTTGAACGAGATGAGCATGACGCAGACGGGACCGACCGCCGAGAGAAAGAAGACGCCCTGCGGGCCAAACGTGTTGAGCACAAAGCCCGAGACCATGGAGCCGAGCACCGAGCCGACCGAGAGCGAGATCCACGACAGCGTCTGGAGGTTGCCGGCCATGTCTTCTTTCTCGCTGCGCGCAGCCTCGACGACCTTGCCGTCGATGACGACGTCGCAGAAGGCGATGCCGAGACTCGCGACCACGAGCGACACGAGCGCGCCTTCATAACTAGCGAACGAATAAAGGAAGAGATGTGAGCCTCAGTCGAGTCGGCCGCTCCGAAACGATAACGCACCTGGTCACGAGGCCCGGCACAGAGAGCGAGAGGTACGCGGCCGCTGCCACGCCGCTAAAGATGAGCAGGTACGACTTACGGCGCGTGCCCCAGATCGGCACCGTGTCCGAGAGAATGCCGTAGAGCGGCTTGATGATCCACGGGATCGCGGCCGTGCCACGCAGCGCCTCGGACTGCGCCGGCTTGAGCGCGAGCGTCTCGTTGAGGTAGTAGCTCGTGCCGAGCGAGCAGAGCGTGCTGCGGATGCCCTGCGTGAAGTAGACAAAGAAGATCTGCAGCAGCAGCGCGTCGCCAAAGTGGAGGCGCAGCGTGTTCCACCAGTTCACAACGGCCTGCACGTGGGAACCGCTCGAGGACGACGGCTTCTTGTCGTGGTGATCAAACTCGCCGAAGAGGTCGGGCGCGTCGCCGGCGGCGTGGACAATCTTGACGTCTCCATCCACATCGAGCGCCGTCGCCGCGCTCACGCCGTGGGCCTTGCGGCCGCGGATACCGTCGTGCTCGTCCGCCATTCTTGCTCCTTGTCACTGCTGCTGTGGGAAAGGAGACGGGAGTCAGCGTACCTGCTGGGATGATCTTGAAATAAATTTAGTACATTATACTTAATTAGCAGCGGTATTTGTTGAAGCATACTTAGTTAGGATGTAATAGCTACACTTGCTTCTGACTGCGTCATTCGCACGAGGTGTCACTATAAAGGGCATGTTCGGAGTCCACCAACTCCGCACTTCGTAAAGCTTCGTGAAGTTGGTTCCATCGGTCCGCTGCTGCTGCTGTCCATCGGTCCAGTATTAATATCATCCGTTCAAATCCAACGGCGTTCCCACGGGGTGGGGGGAGAGATCAAGTCTTGATCTCCTTGCTAATCCCTGCGATCCTGCACCGCTTATGCACATCGTATCCAAACTGAACCCACTTCACATCAATCCGTCGGAGCTGTCTCGACTCCCTCAGTGGCGCAGATGGAAGCACAGGGAGCGTATTCGCATCCGACTGTGTCACTTGTTGGTACCAGCGGATGGACTCGAGGTATATATTGGATCGTAAGGAGAAGAGAACGGACCCACACCATGCATAACAAGAGACCAACACCGTACGGTCGCGAGGAGGAAGCTGCGTCCTTGAAAATCCACACGAAAAAGGCAGCTATAACTGTGGTGTGCTCGTCCGATGAGACATATGCAGTACACCGGCAAGAGCCTCAGCGTCTACTGTCGTAGTCACTGAACTCCCACGGCGATGGTGTGCCAATCATTGGATTGACGCATCTGTGAACACACAATCTTGGCACCCACAGGTCTCACGTCAACCACCACGTCTGCATTACAAAGCACCCGACACCACACAGCGAGTTCCACACTGACCGTAGTCTTCCGTCCGATGCTCAGCCAAGAACTGGACCACCACCAAGCGCCGACGGTGGTTTGCCTCTCATGCAATGCCGACGGCACGGCTAGAACACACCCGTCCTTCCCAATCGCTTGGATACAGCGCCTCCATTTCTTCCCCATGGCCGCTCGCATGGATCCCGTGCATCCGTCAGGCGGCCTCGCCACGAGCGATTCGTGCAGCCTTCGCAGCGATATGCTTGTCGCACTTTCTCACAGTATACTGATATAACAAGTTAACTGACTCTTACCGTTTCACCCCTGCCAGTTTTGTGACGGGGAGGTCCAAAACGACATGACGGCGATCGCGTCCCCCGCGGCGGTGGCTTCGGCGCCGGCGCTGTCGCCGCACGCGCGCTACATCCAGCGATGCAATGCGCTCTTCACGCAGCCGCACCACGCGCTGACGGCGCAGGACGTGGAGCTGCTCAAGCGCCAGGGCAACACGGGTACGTACGACGCTCGGCAAACTCTTGGGCGGCCAGCTGACCTAAATCCCCCTCCGCTTCTTATGCAACTCCCCGGTAGCCGACGACTGGAGCCGCGTGCGAAAGCTGGACGCCCGCGCAGCCGTCACGGCCTCGCGGATCCGCGACTGCGACTTCCAGGGTGTCGTCGTGCTCGGCGCATTCGACCGGGACGTCTCGTACGGCAATCTCCGCCTGCGCGCGGGCGTCTACCGCTCGACGCTGCGCGATGCCGTGGTCATGGACAATGCGCTCGTGCGCGACACGACCGCGCTGAGCGGCGTCTTCGTCGACTCGTTCGCATGCATCATCGGCTGTGGCAGTGTCACGAACGGCGGAGCAGCGGACGGCGAGTGGCTGCGCTTCGCCAATGGCCTGACGGTCCACGTGGGCGTCGAGGTTGGGGGCCGCGATGTGCGCGTCGCTGCGGAAATGCCATTTGCGCTTGCGGCAGCGATCGCCACGAAGCGAAAGGACACGAAGCTGCTGGCGCAGCACGAGCGGCTCGTTGCACGCACGGTCGAGACCGCCAAATCGCAGTGCGCGATCGTCGCAGCCCACGCGTGCGTGGCCAACTGCGCGACGATCGAAGCGAGTTTCATCGGCGCGTACGCGAGCGTCCACGATTCGGAAGTCGTCCACGCCACGCTGCTCTCGAGCCAGCGCGAACGAACGGTCGTGAAAAGCAAGAGCATTGTGCGGCACTCGATCGTGCAGTGGAACTCGACGGTGGAAGACCTCGCGTTTGTGGACGGCTCGCTGCTTTGCGATACGTCGCACGTGGACCGCCACGGCATCGTGCTGAGCTCCATCATCGGGCCCAACACGAGCGTGGCCGAGGGCGAGATCACGTCGAGTCTCGTGGGTCCGTTTGTCGGCTTCCACCACCAGGCACTGCTCATCGCGAGCGTCTGGCCCGAGGGCAAGGGCAACGTCGGCTACGGCGCCAACGTCGGCAGCAACCACACGCTTAAGGCGCCCGACCAAGAGCTGCTTCCGGGCGAAGGCGTGTTTTTCGGACTCGGCTGCTGCATCAAGTTCCCCAGCAATTTCCAGCGCGCGCAGTACGCGGTCGTCGCCACGGGCGTGGCCACGCTTCCGCAACGCGTCGAGATGCCGTTCGCGCTCATCAATTCGCCGGGCCACAACATCCGTGAGCTGTCGCCGGCGATCAATGAGATCTCGCCGGCGTGGGTACTCAAGCACAGCGTGTTTACGGTGCTGAGAAACGAGTGGAAGTTCGCGACGCGCAATCAGTCCAAGCGGACGAAAGTCGACGCGGCGGTCGTGCGGCCCGAGATTGTCCAGAGCATGATGGGTGAGTACAGTATACGATGTCTCAGTGGATTGTGTGTTGACGTTTTGTTCTTGTAGATGCACGGTCTCAGCTCGTGGCGGCGGCAGGCAAGGCGACCATCCGATTGGCAGACACGGGAGAAGCCATCTACACGGACAAGCAGGTTGCGGGGCTCGGCAAAAACTACATGCGCGAAACTGCACGCCTGGAGGCCATCGACGCGTACTCGTTTTTTATCCAGGTGTTTGCCCTCGAGGGACTGCTGGCGTGGCTCGAGAACGATGGACCACAGGGAGCTCTTCCAGTCTCCTTGAGGGATCTCCCACGGTGCGATATATTTGAAGCCTTTGGACACTGGTGAAGAAGAGTCATCTGACGATGTGGGAGATCTCTGGCACTGTAGGGGGACGTTTATTCTCGATCTGATCGCGCAAGAGTTCCCTGAGGATCTGCGCGTGCCCGACGCGCTTCAAGATCTCGTACTTCGTCGCCGTCGTATTGAACAGGACGCCATCAAGGGCAAGAAGCGGGATGATGCACGCGGCCAGAGGATTGTCGATGACTACACGTTCGTGCATTCCCCTGTGGAACAAGAGGGAGCAGTCCAGTATGCCCAAAGGTGTGTATGCGTATGTGCCAATGCCGTCTTCTCGGGTTTCATCCTCAAATCTCTCTCTTTCGACAGGCTCACAGCTGATATCCAACAGCGCGTCGCTCGGTTCATCGCGAGACTGTAGATAAGAGATGTGAATGTTTTAGAGACGAGGAAGCGACGCTGCCGAACGCATGCACGGCGCGCGAGTTGAATCGCGCGCATCGGGGATTGTGTTTAATAGACGAGGCGACAATGTTGACTGAGAGGGACCAGAGGGATGGCTTGCTGGTACCTCGACTAGCGTGGAACACGACGGCAAGAGCGTCGAGGGTCCGGCACTTTCGTGGGTTGTCAAACTTTCCGAACGATTCCTTTCCGTGCTTTTGCGGCGTGTTCGGCTCGAAGTTGCCCCAGAAAGCGCCGCCTTTGCGTCTCCCATAAATGCACTGACGAGATCCAGTCCGTAAATTGATTGCAGCACCGGATCCGCTGTCGAGGACGACTTGGTACTCGCTGTAGGGACGCCGCCTTGGTCTCGCTTTCTCCGGTCGAGCTGTTTTGGCGGGACGAGTACCGTGTCTGGATCTCCGTTCTCGGTGATATCGATTGTGAGCACGGGGATTGCATTGTTGGAGATCACACCGTCAGAATAGCACTCGATACGACCACCACTAACCACGAGGACCTTGATGAACGGAACCACTCTCGCGTGGTCACTTGACGCCATACTCTCCAGTGCGTTGGCGACCACGCGAATCCCTTCGATACTAATAAAATTCCCACGCAAATCGATCTCTCTCACGCATGCGATCGGGGCTGGATAAGAAGAAGATTGGAGGCACTTCTGCAGGTACCGAACGATGGCACGCGTGCCGTCCTGTGTGACTCGGTTGCTGCGCAGATCCACACGCGTGAACCCCTCGCGCAGTGCTGCGTTGGCCTCGAGCATGGTGCAGATGGGTGCAATGTCCTGGTCCGTGAGCGAGCACTCGCGTAGGTCCAGACACGGCGGGACCACCGACTTGGAGGTAGGACCTCCTGCCAGTCCTCCATAGGCGTGCACGAAGAGACGAAGCAGCTTGGCTCGGCCGCGCTGCTCGCTCGCGCGTTCCTTTTCCATCTCTTGGAGTTTGGCGTGCTCGCGTTGGCATTTCTCCTCGATGCGGCGCTGCTGGTCCATGCATTCGCGAATCGCGTCGCCCATTTGCTGCTTGATCCGCTCGAGCTGCTCGCTCAGCAGCTTTTTCTCCAACTCGACTTCGGCTCGGGCTTGGCCACCTTTCGAGATCTCTTGGACAAGGCG
The DNA here is from genome assembly GCA_023335925.1 of Pythium phragmitis. Classification (NCBI taxonomy): domain Eukaryota; phylum Oomycota; class Peronosporomycetes; order Pythiales; family Pythiaceae; genus Pythium; species Pythium phragmitis. The sequence goes on along the minus strand of JAADVZ010000163.1, from coordinate 20,371 downwards.
AGCGATCCGTTCTTTCTGCTCGGTCACGACCCGCTCTTTCGCATCGATGCTGCGCATTAATTCGTGCACTCGGAAATCCTTCTTCTTGCCATCATCCAAACTCTTCAGTAAACTCTCTTTGAGCGCATGGAGCTGTCCACAGAGTGTGGCAATTTCTGTCTGGGAGCCACTTAGCTGCTTGGCCCACTCTCGCTGCTTTTGATCTCCATCGTCACGACAAGTCCTCAGCTCGTCCTCCAGGGCTCGCTTCCACACCAGCGCGTCCTGCAACACGCGTTCAGCTTCCTCCATTCTCAGCTTGGTCACTTGGAGCTGCTCGCTCGCTCTCTCGCATTCGTCATTAGTGTCGTGCAGCTTGGCCTCGACTTCTTGCAGTCGAAGCGTGAGCTCGTATTGCTTGTTGCGCCGCATAACCAACTCGGACTGGAGCTTCTCAACCTCGAGCTGAGATCTCATTCGTTCGCTTGTGATCTCCTCATGAAGAGACTTGCGTTCGCGCGTCAGCTTTTCCTGAAGGGTACTCAGCAAACTGGATTTGTGCTCGACTTCCTTGGATTTGTGGAGCACTTCGACTTCATTGACCGCCGATTTCGCTAGATTTTCGCGATGCGTCTGCCGCAGCTGCATGCACTCTCTTTCGGCCTGCTCGCATCGCACTGTGAGTTCTGCTCCCTGGACTTCTAATGCCTGCAGCGCCTGAAGCAGTTTGGTATTTTGTGTCGTTGCAATCTCAATGGCACGCTCGCGGCCTTCGGCTTGTTGGCGAGCGACGTACAAGCCTTCGATCTCATTCTCCAGTTTTTCGATCTTGCGGTCGCGTCGTGCGAGGTCATTCTCCTTCGAGACATAACTGGTCTGGAGTCGTTCCAAGTCGGCTTCCAGCTCGTCGAGCTGGACGCGTAGCTGGTCGTTCTTGCCCGTCAAGATCCAAATCTCCTTGGTCTTGGCTTGGATAGCGTCATCTCTCAATTGGATCAATTGGTGCTCGCTAAAGCTGCGCGGCGAGAGGCACGCGTCCATAGTCTCGGGCTGCAGGTCGTTCACGTGCTTTTCCAGCTTCCGCATTTGCACTTGTAGGCGGTCAATCTCTTTGTAGAGCTTGGCCTCAGTGTCCTTTAGTGCAGTGATCTCGTCGGTCTTCTTCCGGAGTTGCTGGTCCTTGGTCTCCATGGCCGCACTGAGCATTGCGAATTCTTCCTCTTCCGTAGCGAGCTGGCTCTTGAGTTCACAAATCTCCTCATCCAGTTCCTGCGTCTTGACTTGGAGTTGTGCGACCGAGCGCCCACGACTCTGGATCTGAGTGTCCCGCTCCTTGAGCTGCTGGACCAATTCATCGATACGCTCATTTTTGCGCGCCAGTAGAAGATCTTTGGCGTTGAGCTCGGCAGTCTGCTTCTCGTTGAGCAACTTGAACGCGCCCGCGGTCTCATGAAGTTCGTCGATCGCACGGTTCTTGTCTTCCAATGACAGCTCCAACGCTGTGCATCGAGCGTCATCGCTTCGGATTGTAGACTTGATCGCGGTGGCATCGCTCGTGGATTCTTCTATGCTCTGCTCGTCCATAGCGACGCCAATCCAATAGCGATTCCGATCACAACTCGCAGAACCGTTGATGAAACGTCCTGTGGCCCATTATAAGATCATCTCCAACTCGCACTGAAACGACTCTTCCCATCCAGAGAATGCAGAGAGGCAAGATCTAAGAGATCGCGAGGAGATCACGCACAAAATGCAATGAATGTAGTAGTGCATTGAATACGTCATACGCTTACCATCGGCGTCGATCTGGTGGCAACGGGGGCCGCATGGGGCGCCCCCCCTGTCGTCGGCAGCTTGTCTTCCTTCTCCACACGTACCCTTCTATTGGATCGCACACGTGCTCTGCATCTCTGACGCCTTCTTGACCTCGGCGAGGCCCTGCTGTGTCTGCTCGAGCGACTCGTGAATGTGGGTCTCAATATCGTCGATGGCGGTTTGCTGCTCCGAGACAATGGTCGCCAAGTCGCGGAAAATCTCGTGGACCTGCGCGACGCTCTCGTGGATCTTTTCAATATCTTTTTCTCGCTCTTCAATCAACGCTTCGTTGTGGGCAATCTCATTCTCGAGCTCTTCAAACTCGACCACTTGGCCCTGGTGCTCGGCGACGATCCTTCCCTGGTGGGTCGCCGCCTTCTGCTGCTCCATGAGCGTCTCCTGCATGGCCTGCTCACGGGCCGAGATCTTGAGCACAGCCGTCTCGAGCTGCGACGAGATGGCTTCAAAGTCCTTGCACAGCTTGCGCTTGATGAGCGAGTTAGTCGCGTCCTGCGGGATCAGCGTCAGCGCCTTGGCAATCTCCTGTTGGAGCAGACACGCAAACCGTATCCGGTCGTGGAGGTCGTCGTCGATCGCGAGCCCGCTCGACGAGCCTTTCCGCATCATTGTGTGGTTGTTCGCCGAGGCGCTGCGCTTGATCGCGACGACCTGCCGCTGGAACTGCTCGAGCTTGAGCGTCGCGGCCTCGACGTGTTTGTTGGGTTTCGCTGCGCCCGCCGCCGAGCCCATGCCGCCCATCGACACGGTGGTACTTCCGCGCTGACCCATCGCCCCGGCCATACCCATCGAGCCCTTGGCGCCGCCACCCGCGGCAAAGTCGGCAAAGCTCATATTGATTTTTTTTTTTTGGACGTACGGCAACCACGTGGGTTTCTTTTCTCTTTGCTTTTTTCTCTCGTGGTGTCGCCGGCTCACAGCTGAAAAAAAAAAAGTTGGCGAAGAGTGATGGTTTCAGATTTTCAGCAGCCAATGAAAACGCACCAAAGTGCCCAAAACAGATAATGATTGGTCGAAGTTTGCTAGAATGGTGTGGACCACTCCACGGAACCGCCACTCGCCTTCGGTTTGCCGATGCCCATGTGACGTGAAAGGAATCGCTTGAAGAAGTTCCGCCGTCAATACACTGGCGTCACGGTGCGTGGCGCGCGACGCCGATCGCGGTCTCCATAGGCGCCGGGAACAGGTGGAGGGTAACTGATGTAGTTTGGTTGTGATAGAGAGCGAGAATGGCGCGGTTCCAGCCGTCGTCGTGTTATTATTCCGTGCTCAATGTGGACCGCAACGCCAGGTGCGGCACAATGGTTCCTACCACTCGCGCATGGGATTGGCACTCTAATACCATAGACGCATGTAGCTCGGCGGTGATTGTCAAGGCGTACCGAACCATGGCGCTCAAGTATCATCCGGACAAGAACCCGGACGCGGCACCCGAGGATTTTCAAGCGATCAAGCAGGGTGCGTAGGGGAATCTCACCTGTCGGAATCGTGGGATTCGCTCACCACCACTTCCTTATTTTATTTGCAGCGTATGAAGTGCTGGCCGACGATGAGAAGCGGCAGCTGTACGATTTTTACGGCCCCTCGCTGCGGCCCCACGTGGGCGAGTCGCTGGCCAAGTTGGCGCCGCTGCTGCTGTCGCTTGTGACGGGATTCGTTGGCGCGAGCGCGCACTCGTTCGGCTGGATCGGGACGCTGAAAACCACGTTGGTCATTGAGTGCGCGATCGTCGGCGTTGCCGGCATCCACTATTGCCGCCGCATCGGGGAGAAGAACGGCACCCTTCTCGGTGATCCGTCGTCGTCCGACCGCAAGCCGCAAGACATCGTCACCATCTCGGACTACACGGCCGTGACCTGCACGGGGCTCCTGCTGGGCCACGTCTCGGGCTGGGCCACGGCGTCGACGCTGCTCTTCTGTCGGTCGCTGATATTCGGCAGCTGAAGACGTATCCATTATGCTGCTATCGTAGAAATGCACACAGTTTTGAAGGAGAGAGCGGATGCAGTCGAGCAGTTCAGTTTATTGCATCGGGGTAATCGGAGTACAGCGGCGCTATTCGGATGAGGCAACTCTACTGTATTGACATCCTCCCCGGCACACATTGCGACGCGCGGGATTATTGGTTTAGTACAGCATGTCTTCCTTGATCTTGGCCGGGTCCACCTTGGGCTGAAGCTCGCTGTCCGGACGCATCCGGAAGCCTGGCGGCGGGTGCTTGTCCCACTTGAGCGTGGTCTTGCCCTGCGGGCCTTCGCACGAGAGCTGGCCGTTCATCGGAAGGGACCCCCACTTGCTCATGGGCGGCGGCGCGTCCTTCTTGCACGCCTCCAAGAGCTCGACGGTCGTCTTGGGCGTCAAGTTTTCGTAGAAGTCGTCGTTGATCTGGACCATCGGGGCGTTCGCACACGCGCCGAGGCACTCGACCTCACGCAGCGTGAAGCGGCCGTCAGCAGTCGTATCTGCAGATACAGAAACATAAATCATCAGTCACTCTAATAGCAGAGCCGATGGCCGTCACACAATAGACGCACCGCCCTCCTTGATGCCGAGGTGGTTTTCGATGGTCTTCTTGATCTCCTCCGAGCCGCAGATCATGCACGGCGTCGTGCCGCACAGCTGGATAAAGTACTTGCCGACCTTCTCGCGGTTGAACATGGTGTAGAAAGTCGCGACCTCGTACACCTGGATGGGCTTGGCGTCCACGATACGCGCGACCTTGTTCATGGCCGCGAGCGGCAGCCAGCCGCCGTGCTGGCGCTGGGCCAAGTCGAGCAGTGGGATGATCGCCGACGCCTTGTAGTTCTCCGGGTAGCGGTCGAGGATCGCGTGCACGCGCTCGTAGTTCTCGGGCGTGAAATCGAAGGCCGTGTCAATGTTGTTGTCATCAGTATCACGGTGCTGGCGGAAGTCGAGAGTCAATACATTGCTTGGGCATTACTGAAATTATAAGACTCGTACCTGCGCGAAGCTGCCGCCACTCTGCACGACCGCAGACGAGCGGAACGCACGAGTAGAGCTCTTGCTCGCGGACGCAGCCAGCGAACGCACACTTCGGGCGAGCATATTGACGATGGGGGAGGCAAGCTTGGTCCAGTCCACAATCTTCAGAGCCGCACGCACAGGAGCACGGCAAATAACACCACCAAAACCGTGTAAATACGGACTACTTTTTACGAAAACGTAAAAACATTAGGATAGCGTTACTTCAGTGTGCGGACCACCTCACGTTTGCCATGGATCTAGGATGCTTCACCAGAGGTATCCACGTATATGAGACCATGGGCATCTCTTGGGATTGTTCCAAATCCAATGCAGACGAAGGCTCTGCATACACATCATTGAGTGCACTGCATGATGTTGGTCGGTTTGCCGACAATTGAGTGGGAAATTCAGGAGCGAGGCGACTCGCATTCGGGTGGTGCATGTCTGTGTGCGGTAGTGTTACTTCAGGTAGAAACTACCGGTTAGCACCGGTATATCTGACGGGTTTTCGTTTGTTCAGCCGTCCATTTTCCACAGGGAGATCAGTCGCACGAATATCGGAGAAACAATGGTGCGTGGCGGTAACCTTGGTGTGGGCGAGGGCGAGCGCGCGCGTGGCGCCTGGTGACGATGAGACGAAGACATCTAACGCTATGAATTGTTGATCATCTTTGCCAGGCGGACGAAGAGCCTGTTGACATGATGCCGGAGATCCGCAAGGCCTGCGAGCCCAAGTGCGCGACCTACTTTGAGAAGTACCGTGCGTGCGCTGACCGCATCAAGGCCAAGGGCGTTGGTGCTTGCGACGGCCAGTACTTTGACTTCCTCCACTGCATCGACAAATGCGTACGTTTGAAATTGGTGCTTCCCCCTTGTCGAGGTTCATCGGGCTGACATTCTTGTGGTTGTGTGCGATTGTATGGACGATAGTCTGTGCCGCAGATCATGAAGCACATCAAGTAGATTCCGTCATCTCGAGCGAGTTGTTGTTTACGGGGACGCGGTGGAGAATGATGCATACGGCGACCGCTATAACAAAAAAAATAATCGACGGTTGGGTCGAATATATTGATGACAAGGTTGCTTGATAACTGGTGTCTGTGTTCCCCTCCACTCCAGCTTCACATTCTCCGCTCTTGAGCTTGTGAAGATACTTCAAAGTACCCTCGGACGCTCGAAGGATCCTCAAAGGATGCTGACGATGACGTACTCACACGAAGTCATATTCCGCGTTCACTTCGAAGTCGCAGTTGGTACTGACCTCCCTTCTCGCTTTCTCTAGCTATCCAGCATGTTGTACGTTGAATCCAGCCTAATATACTGTATACTGGAGCCGTTCATGACATTGTATCGTTCTCCATGCTCTGCTGGAGCTCCCCGCCATGCCCATTATCTCGGTGACGGCCACTCCCTCGCTCCAGTGACATTCCCCGCTAATTTCCTTTTTTCAGCCAGTGGGGATGCAGCACTCCATAGTCGTCTCCGATTGGTCGGTTGGATCCCCACAAAAGTTGGTGGCGGCGAGGCGCTGCTGACAAATCCCCACACAAAGGCCCACGGCAACCAAGGCACTGCCCCAGTTTGGAGAAAAAGTCGACGGAGAAAACATGACTGTCAAGCGCCGCAACCACGGACGTAACAAGAAGGGACGCGGACACGTCAAGCGTGTCTGCTGCGTGTCCACGGCCAAGCTCATCCCGAAGGACAAGGCCATCAAGCGCTTCGTTGTGCGGTGCGTTAGTGCACCCTTTGGCGCCCCCCGCGAAGAGCTACAGAAAATGCTAATTGGTGCATTTTGACTCTCTTTCTCTCCCACAGCAACATCGTTGACCAGTCGGCGATTCGTGATCTGAAGGAGGCCTCGGTGTACGAGTCGTACGCGCTCCCGAAGATCTACATCAAGAACTACTACTGCGTCGAAGCCGCCATCCACCAGCGTATCGTCCGTGGTCGTTCGATGGAGACCCGTCGCAGCCGTGCGCCGCCGGCCCCGCGATTCCGCCCGAAGCGTGCTTAGGGATCCGGCTCCGTTTGTCGTCTCCTCCTCAAACCTCGTCGTGGCGTGTCGACCACGGGAATACATGATCAATCGCGCGGCGCTTTTCAGCCTTCAGCTTATTGATGCTGCGTGGCATTGGTCGAGTAGCGAATGGCTCTTGGTGCAGCAGCGTCGAGCCTCTCCGGCACGAATGACGAGCGGATGGGATTGGCCTGGAATATATACAGGTTAAATAAACTGGGTCATTTTTCTCCAAAGTCGCCGGCACTCGAAACCGACAGCCTGGTGCCCTTCTGCGTGGCCACGCGATCGAGACACCAACAGGTCCACACAGGCAATTCACCTCGCGAAACATAGTATTTGCCACGAAAACCTGGTGGGCATTGGTCGTCGCAAAATCGGCAGTACGCGTACAGTGACCAACGACGTTGACGAAGGCTGGGGGCATCCTGGCATCCAGGCACTCATGTCCATGCGGTCAACAGCAACGGAAGGCCAATCGTCCTTGTACTGACTGGCAAGCTCCGCGACAACAGTTGCAGCAAAACACTTTAGTGCTAATGATGACAACATTGGGCGGTTGTCCAGTCGGTCGGTGATGTCGGCCGCTGTGTTCCTGCGAATGTCTGTCGGACATGATGATGAGTTCGTAACTCTAAGAGGAAACTACTGTACTGGATGCCAACCAACAGGATACCAAAAGAATCTTTAGCGTGCTGATCCAGCACTATCGACCACAGCAATGGCGTAGGTTCCGACCTGCAAGTCAAACCGGTATGGTGTGCTTCAGAGAGTCCCCTTGCAGGTCGTCTGGCAAGTGCGATCACGCCAGTGACATGCGGGTCTCAAGAAAGCGAAGCCATGTCTGCACTCATTTTCTCATCCTTGGTCGGCTTGACTCCCTGGTCGCCAATCGTCGACCAGATGCTTCCTGGTAGTCAAACGCAATCGCTTTCGCGCCCATCTCCCCTGTTCATGTGGTGGTCGAGTGGCTGTGGAAATGTGGCTAGATTCTCTATCGGAGAATGTGGTGCGGGCAGCTGCCGGCTGCTGCAACGTCCCACTGTCAGTACCTTGACCCAGATCGCAGATCACGGTAGGCTCCAGAGTAACCTTCCATAACAGGGTGCCCCTTCCGCCAATCGTATGGTGCCGTTTCGTCTGTCAAATGGGTACGGAGGTTACACTGGTCGCGTGTACCCACTGGATTTCCCTCCGACTCGCGTCTCCCCCCCTTCGCTTTCAGGGTTTCTCTCCTACAGCGAAAGTCCCGAGAAGCTCAAAAAGCATCTTGGCCTTGCCCATTGGAACCAGCCAAATCGGGTCGCTGTCGGGCTCCCCCCTCATTTCCCTTCTCACGGAAAAGACCTCTCCGGGACCTTCCGTACAGACCCCCTCTCTTTTTCGCCGCCGACTCCCTGGCGTTGGTGTCGGCGCCGTAGCTCCTCAGTTCCTCTTCAACGGGTCTCCCATTCACGCGATTGTCTCAAGTGACCAGTCAGTCACTTTGAAAGAAAGAAAGAGCCAAAAACGGACTCGGTAGATAACGAACTAGACACGGCATTCCGACTCTTCCGAACTGAGACGCGACGAGCGACTGTAAGGGCCCAAGATGAGTGACAAGGCCAAGGACATGTACTCGGGCTTCAAGAAGATCCTGCGGTCGCCGTCCGTGAGCAGCTCGGCCGGACGCCGCTCCAGCAGCGGCTCATTCTCCTTCAGCGGCGCGCTCGCGTCGTTTTCGCTCTCGACCACGACGTCCACATCGAGCGTCGACAGCCAGCGCACGTCGACGCTCAGTGCCAAGGGCTACGACGACGCCGATCTCACGGCCGCGGCCGCGGCGGCCGCCGATGAAATGTTTCACGACCACTCGTCGACGCCGGACAAGCCGAAGAAGGAGCGGCGGTCGTCGTTTTCGTTTGCGAGCTGGAAGGAAAAGCACCGCGAGAAGAAGTACGCCAAGCAGGCCCAAAAGGATGCCGAGAAGGTGGCGGCGTACGGCGCCACGGCCGCGACGCCGCGGGCCGGGTCATCGCGGGCCGATATGTATGGGCGATCCAACTCGACGGCGTCCAATCCGAGCACGACGCCGCGGAGTAATATTACACAACTGCAACAGCAGCAGCCGCCACCGGGGCTCACGCGGTCCGTGAGTCTGAGCGGCGCGACACCGTCGTCGAGCTACGGGCCGCCGTCGCTCAAGGGGCGACGCAGCGTGAGTGGCCGCGTGCTCGAGACGACGTACGAGTCTCCCCGCGGGATCCCAAGCACTCGGCATAATCAGAACAGTAGCTTTACCAGCAGCTCCAAGCCGCTCGCCGTCACGCCCAAGCACACACCGATGCAGGCGGCCTCCTCTGCTGCTTCGACCGCCACCTCCCAGACTCCATCTTCATCTTCTTCGGCCGCGTCGACGGCTCGTCCACGCAGCAGCACGACCGCGGCGCCGCGGGAGAACGTGCGTCGGGAAGCGTCATCGCGGAATCGCGCGGCCTCGTCGCTGGCGGCGACCAAGGCGACGTCCCACTCGTACTCGTTTTCGCAGCGGCAGCAGGAAAAGACGCGCACGGCCGACCGCGCGTCGACCATGATTGTCGACGATGTGGCGACCATTGTCAAGCCGCGCCAGGGTGGCTCGCGCAAGGCCTCGCCGACGTGGGACTCGGACTCGGACGAAGACAATGACTCATTCGAAGACGCGCGCCCACGCACGCGTGGGTTTAGCCGCCGCTCCATCAGTATGGACTTCATGGAGCCCCAGCAGGCGACCCACTTGATCTCGAAGATTTGGCGGAAACTGCCCATCCAGGCGCGGCTCTATGGCCGCAACAGTGTCGATCTCGACCTGGAAAAGGACCGCACGAGCATCTCGCGGTCGTCGGCGAGCAAGCACTTGCACAGCAGCGGCGCGAGCGACGAGTACGCGATCCCATCGAGTCCGCTACCCGACGAGAGCAACATTTTCGGCGACAAGCACATTCGGTTCAACCACAAGGTGACGTTCACGCCTGCCGAGGGCGTGTACATGCCCGTCGAGAATTATGACGACGTGCTCGTGCGCGTGTGCCAGTTTGAGGCCCACGATCTGCGGCGCACGACCATCAAGGTGCAAGACTTTTTGGAACGCTCCATGTGCTTTCTGCGTGGCACGGCCACGCGCCGGGGCCAAAAGGTCTCGATCTCGAACGAGGAGATTCGCTACTGGCGGCGGCTCGCGCGCCACGACTGGAGCCTGGAAGAGTCGATCGAACCGCCGCTCCTGTGTGGCGGCAAGGACGTGCTGGAGGCGGCCGCCAAGAGCAAGGCGTCGGCCGCTGGACCCAATGCGAGGAGCCACTCGAGCTCGTCGGTGACGGAGGAAGAGACGGATGACGACGACGTGGCTGGCGCCCCCGACATGGCCAAGATTGCCAAGCTGCGCGAGGTCGTGAACTACTGTCTGAATTCCGGCGACTGTCTGTTTACGACTGAAGACGTCGAGGAGCTGGCGACGCTCGAGCTGCTCGTCGAGGAAGACGGGTGGATCTAAGAAGGCAAGGGAAAATCAAGTATGAAACGAGTATGACTCATCGACAGCAAGGCGGGGAGCAGTTTTTTATAAGCGCGGCAAACAAGCTAGCGCCGTTCCGATCGAAGGACGACGGTCTTTATCTTCAAGGTGTCCGTGGTGACTCCCCTCCTCACGCCAGTAGTAGTAGCAAGCCCCCTCAAGCCACACACAAGAAACAGGGCGTGTACAATAGAAGCACAAGCGTTCCATCGAAACCCATGACGAGGTGGATTGGGTGAAAGGATTGGAAGAGGGTCCACGCACACGGTGCGCGCGTCGACCGCAGGTTTACATTAAATAACAAGACGAGTTTCTCCTAACGGAACTGGACGACGGGACTGGAAATAAGCTGAGAGGGAAGAGAGAGGGAAGATAGAGAGAGAGAGAGGGGCGCTCCTTCTTTCCAATTGAGAAGGACGCGTGCTCTTGCTTGCTCTCTCACTTCTCCCGTTGGGCTGGAATAGTGTAGAATAGTAGTACGCACTCGTAAACTCAGTGGTGGGAGGTGGTGATGGCACCACTCGCTCACTTGCGGATCGGCACGTTGCAGAGCTTGAGGAGCTGGCGCTCAGTGAAGCGGAACGCGCCGTATGAGATGCACGAGTTGGCGATCTCGACCAGCAGCGAGAGGTCGGTCGTAGGCTCCACAGCCGGCGGATCGAGCAGCAGCTTTGGCAGCGGGCGAGGTGGCTTGGTGTGCTTGGCCTGGTGGAGCGGAACGAGTGCCGTGGCAGCAGACGTGGGCGAGCGGTCCCGTTCAATGCGCGAGCTGCTGCGTCCGCGGTGGAACCAATTCGAGACAGTCGTGCGCAGGCCGGTCGGGGTCGACGAGTCGCGCCCGTAGGTCGCAGTCGTGCGGCTCGACATGCGCGTGGAGATGCGTGTCCAGCGCGACGACGTGCGCGACGTCCCGGCCGCCTCGGCCTGCTCCTGCGCGAACGCGCGCTCCTCGGCGTGCCAGTCAAAGTGGGCGAGTCGGCGCCAGCGCGTCACGTCGTTGCTGGAAAACTTTTTCTTTGCGCGAAAGCCGGGGACCCAGACGTGGTCGTCCGAGGGGTACCCGAGGTACACGGCCGAGCGGTAGAGAAACTCGGCGATCATGAGCTGCATGGACCGCTCGGGCGGCGGCGGCGGGCCGCCCTGCGACGACGACTGCTCCGAGTCGGACGAGTCGGTCGTGGCGCCGTCGTCGTAAAAGTCGGCGTCGTGGAGATACGACAGCGTGTGGTACAAGCCCGCCACGTTAAAGAGCAGCTCGTCGTAGCTCTGCACGGGCGCGCGCGTGTCGGGCATGATCTCGGGCTCGTACGCGTTCTTGAACGTGACGTGTCTCGCGGGCTTGGGCTTGCTCGGCTGGTCCGTGTGGCGTCGCCGCTGCTTGCCCGACGACGTGGCCGACGACAGCATCACCTGCGACGCCGAGAGCGGCGCAGACGTCGAGCGCCGCTGGCGGTTGGTCGCGCCATACGGACGCCGCCCATTCGGCCCGACGTCGCCGGCCACGGTTGAGTTGGCGAGCACGGGCACGAGCTCGTCGTCCACGAAAAACGTCGTGTCGTTCTCGTCCTCGTGTTCCTGTTCCTCGTGCTCCTCGTCGTGATGGTGGTGCTGGTCCTCGTCGTCCTCCGCCTCGTCCGTCTTGGTCGCGCCCGTGCTCCGACGCCGGCGGCGCCGCGGGTTGCGCTTCGAGAAGCAGTTGCTCGTGGAGCCGCGCCGCGGAAGTGGCAGCGACGACCGGTCGGCGATCGGCGCCGCTGCGGGCGGCCGTCCCAGCGGCTTGCCGTGCACTGAGACGAGCGCGTCCATGTCGAGCGCGACGCCCTCGAGGTGCGTGGGTATCGTCCGCCGCGTGCCGCGCGCGCTCGTGGGCGCAAGGTCCATGGCCACGGGCGCCGAGTCGCGGCGCTGCAGGAGGCCCATGGTGATGTCTACGTTATAGTATATATTAATGGGGACTGGCCCGTGGTCCCGAACGCCTAGAGAAGGTGGAGAGGCGAGGCCGCAGCTATTATAAAGTCGGAGAAACCAGATGGGAATACCGCCAGGGCCGACTCGATTTCACTTGCGTTGAGTATAAAGAGTCGGTGCTCAGACTCAGACATGAGCATTGGACCACTCATGGAAGGGGAGACTCAGACTCAGACATGAGAAAAGAGCCGTAGTGAGTGGTCATGAAATCTTCCGCCGCGAACATTGAACGGGTCGGCACGGCCACCACTCCTTTCGTGGCATCGTGTGGATGAGTCGGTGGGTCTATCTCTTGGTCTCACGAGTGTCTGTTCGCTTGCCGAGATGCTCACAATTTCCATAGTGTTTAATAGAGATGTGGCGGAGCAGGGAGCGAATAAAGAACCCAGTCTCCTAACCGACACGGTCCCACTGCATCCACATAACTTCGTCCAGGGGTCCATTTGTTGATACGGTATCCGTACCCGATCTCCATCCGTTGCTTCGAGAGGACGAAGACTCAACAGAAGAATACCTAACCACGCGCGAGGCTCCGTTGCTATGTCACTTGGCAGCATAGCAATGGCCCTGGCGAGTCGACGCGCAGTGGACAGCCCTTCGATACTGAGCCATATGAAACATACTGATTGCTTCACTGTATCGATGGGATCCATGGGAGATGGAGATAGGTGGAGGTCGCCTGACGCTATCGATCCTTCAATATTACTACCGCACTGGGCACCACAAATTTTGGCCGATTCGGATACGAAGATATAGCATGGCGCATACTAGGATGATATGCAGTAGAGAGAAAGTACGCTCTGCGTTCTCCTATTCTTCAGCTTTTCGCCGTAGTGAGACACTCACATTTCGCCGAGCTTTTGACGTCGTGCGGACTGTACATCAGCCGCTCACACGTCACAGATCGACACACGTCGCAGCTTTTCACTTCAACGTTCTCGTTGTCGCAATGTAAAAGATCTTATCACGCATCCGCCCATCGTGCCAAAGGATGGGCTTTAACAGCAAAGGACACCAGTCGAATGCCGAGTTGACCTCTGCGGCTCTTCAGCGTACGTCTGCGATATCGTGCCAATTGCCAGGGCGTGGCCAAGTACAGTCCACATGGATCGTCCGATCAAGTATAATAACACAATGGAATGCTGTTCATTGCATACGCATGGGTAGGTGGGGCGGGCTGTATAGCCTTCTCCGCTTCTGTTAAACGGCGTGGACGCTGTCGCTGCGGCCGCTCACGGCGCTGCGTGGGTGGCTCGCCACGCGCATGAGAATCGGCTGCGGGTTGCGCACGGCACTGTGCTCGAGGCTCAGCGTCTCGTCGTCCTCATCGTCTTCATCATGCTCGATCACAATGCCCATGGCCGCCTGCATGGCATTGTTGTTGGCGCGTGCGATCGCATCGTCCGTGTACACAAAGTTGCTGCGTCCGCCCGTCGCGAAATCGCTCGACGGCGACGGGGCATTGTTTTGGCCCATGGAGATGGTGCGCTTGCGGTGCGGGTCCTTGGGGATCGCAATGATCTCTCGCAGCTTGGCCTCAAAGCGACGCTGGTACCGCACGGGGTCAATCGCCGAGAGTCCGTTCGGATCGCACCGCTGGACGTGGACCTTCCAGAACCGCTCGAGTTTCTTTTGCGTGTTCCACTGCTGCAGAATATCGATAATACCGATGTAGTAGAAGCCGGGACCAAACACGCGCTCGCTCTTGCGGATGGATTTCTTGTCACGCGTCATGGAAGGCACGATCACTTGGGTGCTCATGCTGTCGGAGGCGCTGACGACGCTGGTTCGGTCGTCGCTCACTTGCAGCGAGCGTGCGCTGATGGTCCCCGTGGCACGGGCCGTACTCGTGGCACTCTCCATGCCAGCGAGGTCTTGCATCGTGAGGCCTCGGGAATGGCTGCCACCCGCAGACGACGGCACGTCGGACGACGCCGCGAGCGACAGCGCGTTGCTGCTGCCAGTGTTGGCGCGTGTCTTGCGCAGGTCGTTGCTGCTGCTGCTGGTACCCGTCACGGAATACGTCGACGCCGTCATGCGATGGCTGGTCGCAGTATTACTACGGGGCCGGTCAGCGTCCTTGTCGTCACCTTCCGTGGCAGGTGGGTCCACGAGAAACTCAATGTCCGTCACCCCGAGCAAGAGACTGTAGTCCATGATCCCCAAGCTGCAGAGAAACAGCGAGTCTTCCCGCAAATGCTCGTACAGTTCCTTGCCGGCCTCGCTCCCAATGCGCATGCGCGTGCGCAGGTCATTGTCCTTGAGCACGACATTCGGCTCATGCAGCCCGACGACATTCGGACACTGGATCAGTTTCTTGTGGGCGCCATACTTGAACTGCATCGAGCAGTGGCGGCACTTGACCTTGGCGCCGCGCCGCGGGCGGCTATAGCTGCGGTTCACCCACGATCCCTTGATATCGAACCGGTGGTGGATCGTCACGCCTTCTTCCATGACGTCAAAGAGGTTCTCCATGACGACAAAGTAAAACTTTTTCTCGTACAGCGTAATCTTGAAACACCCGAGAAACTTGGTGATGAGCGACCACGGATTCTTGATCAAGTACTCGACGTACTCGTCGGCAATGTCGCAGAGGAAGCGGCACTCGCTCTCGGCCATCGACTTGACGATGAACCGCTTGTCGCCGCTGAAAAACATGAAGGCGCCACTCGCGCCCTCGCTGATACTGGGCTTGGTACTGGTCTCGAAAGACTTGAGAAAGTCGGCCGTCTGGATGTTGCAGGCCGCGCGCAGTTCAGCAAACGCCTCCGACTTGTAGGGCGTGAACCGGATCTTTTGCTCGGACGTGTAGGCCGACTGTGGGGGAGGACCAGGACCCAGCGGTGCCTTGAGTCCTGGCAGGTCACTCGACGTCTCGGCCGCGCGTGGGAAACCCATGTGCGAGAGAAAGCTACGACGCGCCGGCGTAGGGTCGCCCAGGATCGCTGCACCCTCGGGCGCTTCGGCCGCATGGGCGACAGGGGCCGCGGACGCTCGCGACGATCGATCGCTTCTCGTGTCTTCGTGTTCGTTCGAGCTGAGGTTCTTGACGGGCGTATTCACAGGCGTCTGGAACGATACGCGGTCGCCGCTCTCGCTTTGCTTGGTTTCTTCTTCGTCGTCGCCGTGGCCCAGGACCAGTTCCTGCGTGGGCGATCGTTCCCGTGTGCGCACGAGCTCTTCGTCGGCCAATTGCACGGCCTTGGCCATGCCTTCGATCGTGAAGAAGATGAGTTCGCGCTGCAGCGATGTGTTGAGCTGCGCGCTGAACTTTTTATCAGCCGACTCGGACTGGAACCGCATCCAGTGGGCCGTCATGAGCGACGGCTTGTTGATCATGAACCACACGAAATAGTCGACCATGCCACGCCCAGCGAGCGTGTAGCTGTACGAGCGAAACGCCATGTTGGGTTCCATGCGGCCGTCGGTTCCAAAGTGCGTGCGCGCCGAAAAGCTGATGGCATACATTGTGAACGCGATGGTCCAGTAGGCCGTAAAGCTCATGATGGAAATGGCTGAGTTCCGGAGCATCTCGACGCGCGAATCCAGCGTGACCTTGAGTCCCGAGCGAAGCCGCCGCATGCCAAAGACGAGCACGGCAAAACCCGAGAGATAAAAGATGATCATCCAGTCGTAAAACACAGTCCAACTCGCGACATTGAGCCGCCAAAAGTTGCGGTCCGTGGTTTTCCCCCGGTCGGTCCAGCAATAATTGCCGTCGGCAAAGCCGTGGAAGCCCGAGATCCACCAGACGGCGAGACCCGAGACCGTGCCGGCCGTACACACGGCAGCGATGTACTTTTTGCGGTCGCCCGCGACGCTCGTGAATGGGTTCGTGAGCGACTGGTACATGTCGATGATGAGCACAAAGTACCAGCACTCGCTGGTAAAGTAGAGAAACTGCGTGACGCCCGATAGAAAGGCGCAGTCGGCTTTTGCGCGATCGACAGCGGCGTCCGGGGAGCCGCTTGGGACGTTCGGCTGATAGACGCCAATGCCCTGGAGCAGAGGGTCGAGCAGGAAGCGCACAGCCAGCACAATGTCGATGACACACTTGAAGAGAATGATGGGGTTCGGGTGCGCCTGGAATATTTGGACGCCGTGGTACGAGATGAAGACGATCGTGCACAACACGAGCGTCTGCAGCGAGCCGAGCACGAGGCCCGGGTCAATGTCGTACCCTGGGAGGCGAGGCGACGCCAACGTCACGGAGAATGTCGAGAGCACCATGAAGACGCCGATGGCCACAACAATCTTGCCCGCCTTGGACCACTTCTCGTCGCCGACGCGAAACCACGTGTGCGGCGTGATGATCTCGACTCCGGGCTGGGCGATCAGTCCTTCTTCGTCAATCACTGTGAGGTTAAACTCGTTCAGGGATGAATCCTCGAGCGGATCCGGTCGCGCCCTGCCGAAAAACGAGTCGCGCAGTCCGACGCCGCCAGCGCCGCTCATCGGATTGCTCATGGTGCTCGACATGCGACCGAAAATTGACGTGCGCCGTGGGTTGGGCCCGCGACTGTTGCTGAATCCTCCGCTGTCTTGGCTGCGCATGGACGACAGCCGCGACGGATAACGCTCATTGCTGCTGACGCCGGCATCGCTGCTCTCGCCCCGCGAGAAGCCGCGGCTGCTATGCGAGCCAGCAACACTCGGATTGGTAGAGGGCCCTGGATTCGAGTCCATAGTGCTACGTCACTCTAGACTTGATAGAGAAGCGGGTTGAGAAATGGCGGAGCTTGCCAAGGACAACGAAGCGCGATGTGCTGCTTCGTGTAGGTCTCACCTTGTTGCAAGGGGACTTGAGGGAAAACGCTGAGCGGTCGCCAGTGCTTGTGTCTCACCGCCCACTTCGTCACCGTCGTCGATCAGTCCGATGGTTTCTCCCGTTTCTCGGGTGAGAAGCTCCACTCACGCTCGATCAAGAGGGTACTGTACCCGACAGTCTCAGAAAACATGTCTGAGTCACTTCCTGAGTTAACCCTTATAGAAGCCCCCATATGGCTTCACAGAAAGGGCGGCTAGTTGGTGTGGGACACACTATTTACTTTGTTCGTAATTACTCCCGCATGGGAGCAACCGAAACGGTGGTTAGGGGTGTTGATGAACGTACTGTATCCGTCTCTATTACTGGCCTCTTCCTCGTTGTGCTGCTGTTTTGGCTGGCTGGGCGAGCAGCTCCCACCGCCGGCCGCCGATCAAAAAGCGGTGGTTGTAATTTTCCTCATTGGCGTCAACAGCACCAAACTCATCGAAAATGGTACGTCCCGTGGACGGCCTCGTAGCATCGCGACGCTCTCTCTCTCTCCACCATACGCACGCGCAACGCACGCGCGAGTGAATACGGCGCCGATTCGACGCGGTCCTGTGTGACGCCGTGGAACGCGAGATTCAGCCGTTGGAATATGGAACCTCCGCTTCGTGATAGATGACTCGAGAGACGCCAGATCCACGAGGCGTGCCGGAAAAGTGGCGACACGCTGGTCGTAACAACGTGCGTGGGCGAATGGCGAGATCGTTCGAACGGAGCGAGCAAATCGGCGAGAGGAATGACGATCTTTGAGCCGACGGGACGGCGTTGGGCGAGTGGGAGAACAAGGGAGAGAGAGAGAGAGACGCGCGCGTGTGCAATTCTAGATGCTGTCAGCGAAGGATGGTGCGACTAACGCCTCTGTGTCTCTCTGTGTGTAGCCTTCGCAAAAGACGTTCCGTACCAAGCAGAAGCTTTCCAAGAAGCTCAAGCAGAACCGTCCGATCCCGCAGTGGATCCGCATGAAGACGGACAACACCATCAAGTACAACATGAAGCGTCGCCACTGGCGCCGCACCAAGCTCGGCTTGTAAGCGTTGCGCTTTGATCGCGTGCTGTTGGAAGCGAGAGGACGACCTGCCTGTTGGCCGAGACCATCGCCGCACTGGTTGTGTGGATGGTCTTTCGATGAGAAGGGTTACAAGACGGCGGAGCCCTTCGTAGCCGAGTGGATCTGATACCTTCGTGATAGACACGGAGGAAGAAACAAACGACCGCTGCGCGGGATCCCAACAACGCCGTCTCTCCGCCTTTTGGAAAATGCTCTCTCGGTGTTTAGTTTCTTTTTTGGGATCCGTTCTCTCTCTCTCTTTCCGTTTGTCCTCCTCTCGTGTGTCCTTTCTACAGTAGGGTTTCAGTCGTCGTCCTCGGCGTTCTTGCCGTCGTCGCCGTCGTCGTCCGGTTCGTACCGCTGCAGGCGGCGGCGCAGCGCCGTGAGCTGCGCGTTCTTTTGCGCGACCATGGTCTTCATGGACTGGAACTGCTTGGTCTGCGAGACGTGCTTCTGCGAGTCTTCGAGCTGCAGCGTGAGCTCGTCGATCTTGTCCTGTTGTTCGGCGAGCTGGCGCTGCAAGTGCCTGAGGTCGCGCGCGTGGTCTTCCTGCTGTCGCTCCTGCGTGCGCTTGGCCTGGCGGAGCTCGTCGTCGTGGTCTTTCTGCAGTTGCTGCACTTGCAGTTGGTGCTGCTTGGCCGGACTCACGGCCGCGGGACCGCCGCGCTTCGAGGGCCTGGACGCCGTCTCGTCGTCGACCCACTCGCTCACACTGAGTTTTTCGACTTTATCGAGCAGCTCGCGGTCTTCGACCTGGCCAATGTCGAGCGCGAGCGCGAGCTTCTTGGTCTCGGCCTCGGCAAACACTTGGCGCAACAGCAGCGCCATCATGTTGATGGCGTCCTGCTGCTCGCTGCGGACGTTTGCCTAGTATCCACTCATGGGTCCCCATCAGACGTGATGATACCTCACGAGTCCAGAGACGGAAAGACCACGCACCTTGACGGCAAAGTTGAGCGACTGGAGCACGTCCTGGACGTCCTTTTGGCTGTACACTTCATCCGACGAGAGGCTGCAGCAGAAGCGATGGATCAGATCGATAGCACCACCGCTGTTCGTTCCACGTCAAGTACGGACCGGTCCGAGCGCGTGTCTTCAAAGTCGCCGTCGACATTCTCCAAGTGGGTCCGGAGCCGCGCGCGGAAGAACTTGAGAAACTTGGTAATCTACTCACACAAACAAAGAGGCATGAGGCCACACGCACACCACAGCATTTCGGACTGAACGAACCTCCTCTTGGTGGTGCGTGCCGATCGAACTCATCGTGGGGGCCGGGAGCGCGAGTCGTCGTCTCGAAAGAATGCACTGTGTGTGGACCTCGGCCGGTTATTTCCTTGCTGCTGGTGGGTCGCGTCCTTTCGTTACTGTGCGTGGACTTCGAAACTGGGACGGTATTTACCTCACGTTCCACTTCCCAAGCGGCGGAAGTGCCGGTGCTGTGTACGTCGCGCGTAGCTGCTCGCGCCGGTCGCACTGGGCCTGCAAGGTGTCAAAGACCACGCGGCTCTCGCGCATCAGCTTCTCGTCGCCTTGTGGATCAGAGGAGACCGCGCCAGCCACTTGCGTCGAGGCCACTTGTTGCGCTGTCCACTTGGGGCGACCGACCCGCGACGGCGCCGTGCGAATGCCTCGCTCTGCTTCCCGATTCCAGTGGAGATGGACGACCGCCGGCTCGCGGCTGCCGCGTGTGTCGTCCCCATGACTCGTGGTCGCACGGCGCAAGGGTGCGAGCACCTGCTGTCGCGTCTCTTCGACGCGCGTAATGTACTTTTCGTAGTTGACCCGTTCGCGCTCGCGCCGTCGTGACGCCTTGCGCTTGGTGTTGTCCACGGCGAGCTTATCGCGGTACTCCCGCTGTTCCTGGATGCGTTGCTTTTCGTCGAGATCACTGAGGATCGCGTCCTGCTGCTGCTGCTGTCGCTGTTGGTGGAGCTCAATCTCCAGCCGCATCCGCTCGCTTGGTGGAACGGCGGCCGTCGTGGGGCGAACTGTTGGTGCTGTTGTGGTGTTGGCGTTGGCCATCGGCTTCCACAATGGGCGGATCCGTAAATACGAACTCGCGGGCCGTACAGTCGTCTCGTCGTCTTCAGTGCTGTCACTGCCGCCCTCGCTTCCAACACGACGTGCGTCCACATTGTCGCCTCGCAGTTCTTTGGCGATCGTTGGAAACTGCAAGCGAGAGGCCAGCATGAG
>JAADVZ010000162.1:0-47035 GCA_023335925.1 Pythium phragmitis | reverse complement strand
GTTCGTGCACTGGTACGTGGGTGAAGGTATGGAGGAAGGCGAGTTCTCGGAGGCGCGTGAGGACTTGGCTGCGTTGGAGAAGGACTACGAGGAGGTGAGCGCGGAGACGGCCGAGGGCGAGGGCGAGGAGGAAGGTGGCGAGGAGTACTAAACCTCGTCGCTTCTGGACGAAGAGCTCGCTTCGACATGAGCCCTTTCGATCACCGACTACATATGCAAACTCGACGTGGAGCCATGGCTTTGCCCAAGCAACCGCGCATGGTAGTTGAAACTTGTTTCAATGCGAATATATGCCACGATTCATTGCCTTGCATTCCGACCTTTGGTTTCGCGACCTTTGATAGCGGGAGAGTCACAACATGATTCGTTTGAGTGACGTACATGATCTGAAAGGTCACCTACTTCTTAAAGCGAACATGAACGCATCAAACCGAGGTCATCATGGGATTTTCCCTCTGTATAGCGACAGCAAACCGACCATCACTCTTCTTTCCCCGCCCCACCCAGCGCGCGCCGTCCCCCCCTTTTCGACCGCCAACCGCACTAACCAGGGAAACCGCAGAAGCGAAGGAAGGTCGTCGTGCGCGTGACGATGCATCTGCTGAACCTGACGCTGCAGGCGCCGTCGGCCATTAACCTCGCCGTGTACGGCAACTTCACGGCCGCGCAGGCGCAAGAGTTTGTGGTCGCACGGGGCAATGTGCTTCAACTGCTGCGCCCCAACGATGAAGGTCGGCTCGAGACCATTATTTCCACCGAGGTTTTCGGCGTCATCCGCTCTCTGCAGCCGTTCCGCTTGACCGGGAGCACGCAGGACTATCTCGTCGTCGGATCGGACTCGGGCAAGATTGTCGTGCTCGAGGTCGACACGGTGCTTAACCAGTTTACGGTCAAGCAGAACGAGACGTACGGCAAGACTGGTTGCCGCCGCATCACGCCGGGCCAGTACATTGCCGCCGATCCAAAGGGGCGAGCGATTATGATTGGTGCGATTGAGAAGCAAAAGCTCGTGTACGTGATGAACCGAGACGCGTCCAACCGCTTGACGATCTCATCGCCGCTCGAGGCGCACCGCTCCCACGCGATCCACTTTGCTCTCGTGGGACTGGATGTGGGCTTCGAGAACCCAATCTTTGCGAGCTTGGAGCTAGATTATGCCGAGGCAGATGCGGATCCAACGGGGGACGCTGTACGCGAGAGTGTCAAGACTGTGGTGTACTACGAACTCGATCTCGGTCTGAACCACGTGACTCGGCGCTGGAGTGAACAAGTCGTGCGTTCCGCGAATATGCTAGTTGCCGTGCCAGGAGGAAGCGACGGTCCGGGCGGCGTGCTCGTGCTGGGTGAAAACGTCGTGCAGTACAAGAACGAGAACCATCCTGAGCTTGTTTGCTACTTGCCTCGCCGCGAAGGCGAAACGCGGGACATTGTGATCACAGCGGCAGCGACTCACAAGCAGCGCGATCTTTTCTTCGTGTTGCTCCAATCCGAACTCGGCGATTTGTACAAAATCTCCCTCGACTATTCGGGCAACGTCGTTCAGGAAGTGAAGGTCCAGTACTTTGACACGACGCCGGTGGCGACGTCACTCTGCATCACCAAGACGGGTTTGCTCTTCTCGGCGTCGGAATTTTCGAACCACTACCTCTTCCAGTTCCTGAGCATTGGTGATGGCGATGACACAGCGCAATCCTCGAGCCTATCGATGGATACGTCCGAGCACCCGAAGTTCACTGTGCGCAAGTTGAAGAACTTGGCGATGGCAAGCCATGCGGAGAGTCTGAGCCCGGTCACCCAGCTTCTCGTGGACGACCTGGCGAACGAGCTCACTCCACAGATGTATGCTCTGACTGGTCGTAACAACAGATCGACTCTGCGCGTTTTGCGTCACGGTTTGCCAGTCACCGAGATGGCTGCGAGTGGTTTACCGGGTGTGGCTAAGTCGGTCTGGTGTCTGAAGGAATCAAACTCGGATGCGTACGACAAGTACATTGTGGTAAGTTTTGAGGACGCAACGCTCGTGCTCGGTATTGGTGACACCGTCGAGCAAGTAAACGACTCCGGCTTTGTCAGCGACCACGGCTCTCTGTTGGTCAACATCCTCGAAGACGACTCGATGCTGCAAGTCCACACGAATGGCGTGCGTCACATCCGAAAATTCCAACCAGTGACCGAATGGAAAGCGCCTGGCAAGAAGGTAATCGAGAGATGTGCCGCAAACGCTCGTCAACTTGTCATCTGCCTGGCCGGTGGCGAAATCGTCTACTTCGAGCTGGCCAGTACTGGAGAACTCCAGGAGCGTGGCAAGTTCGATCTGGGATTCGAAGTGTGTTCGCTCGATATCGGCGAAGTTCCGGAAGGTCGCCAGCGTTTTCCGTATGTTGCGGTCGGTAGCTGGGACAACACCGTGCGCATTCTCGCTCTCGATCCAAACGACTTGTTCCGTCCGAAGTCAACTCTTGCCTTGACATCTCATCCCGTGAGCATGTGTATGGCACAACTCCAAGTTGAACCAAACAACGCTGGATCCGACACCGTCACAACCAGTGGGTTGTTTCTCAGCATCGGCTTGGACAATGGCGTTCTTCAGCAATTACGGTTGGACCCGTTGACGGGCTCCCTCACAGACTCACGGTCGCGCGTCCTCGGAACGAAACCTGTCAAACTCGTTCGCGTATTCGTGCAAGGCAAGCGCGCGATCCTCGCCCTTTCAAGTCGACCGTGGCTTTCGTACTTTCACCAGACACGCAGACACCTCACGCCACTTTCGTGTGAAACCTTGACGTCTGCCAGTTCGTTCGTGTCAGAACAATGTCCAGAAGGTATCGTTGCGCTGTCTGGCGAGACAATGAAGATTTTGACTCTGGACCAGCTTGGAGACACATTCAACCAGCAAAAGACGCAGCTGCGGTACACACCACGGAAGGCTGTCGTGCACCCGCCCTCGCGACGACTTGTCATCATCGAGAGCGACCACAACGAGTTCAGTGCATCGTACAAGCGTCAGCATGGCCACACAGTTGCCGATGTGAGAACGAGCAACGGAGACGACGACGACGACGATGAGATCAGAGACGCTTTGCTCGTGCCGCGTGGGCCAGTCCCATCCGGAGGCGACCACTGGGCATCATGTATCCGTATTATTGACCCAGTCTCGAACACGACTATCGCGTGCGAAGAACTGGACGACGATGAACGTGCTCGCAGCATCACGACATGTGTTTTCCACGATCGCGGTGGTGAGGTGTTCATCGTCGTGGGTACTGTGAAGGGCATGTCTCTTCATCCGCAGACAGCACCTCAAGGTGGCCTGTTGCGAGTGTACCGTGTGGTCGAGGGAGTTCAACTCGTACTGGTTCACGTGACCGAGATCGACGGCATTCCGCACGCCTTGTGCGAGTTCCAAGGAAGATTGTTGGTTTCCGTTGGCAAAGCACTGCGGATCTACGATCTCGGCAAGAAAAAACTCCTTCGCAAGTGTGAAAACCGCAATTTCCCGTCAATTCTGATTGAATTGAAGGCTGCCGGTGATCGAGTGTATGCGTCGGACATGCAGGAATCATTCCATTTCGTCAAGTACAAGAAGGACGAGAATCAACTCGTAATTTTCGCTGACGACTGCGTGCCGCGTCACATCAGTTGCAGTGTTCTGCTCGACTACGACACCATTGCGGGTGGCGACAAGTTTGGCAACGTCTTTGTCGCCCGCCTGCCTTCCGAGGTATCGGACGAGGTCGACAACCCGACTGGCAACCGCATGCTGTGGGACACCGGACTTCTGAACGGCGCCCCAAACAAACTTGAACAGGTACGTGTATGCTCGGACCCTGCTATTGCGATGCCTAATCAGCCTACTAAAGCCCGCATTATTGCCATCAGGTTGTACAATTCTACGTTGGCGAAGTGGTGACATCGATTGTGCGTGCAAGACTGATGGCTGGTGGTATGGAGGCCATTATCTACACCACTGTCATGGGCCGCATTGGCGCCCTCTTGCCGTTCACGTCGCGTCAAGATATCGACTTCTATACGCACCTCGAAATGTACATGCGGCAAGAAAAGCCGCCACTCCTCGGTCGCGATCACTTATCGTACCGATCGTACTTCATCCCAGTCAAAAATGTCACGGATGGTGACTTGTGCGAGCAATTCGTGTTGCTGTCGCCGGAGACGCAAAAGACCGTCGCCGAAGAGCTCGATCTCACCCCGTCGGAAGTGCTCAAGAAGCTCGAAGACATTCGCAATCGACTGCTGTAAGAAGGGGGTCCAGGCAGTCGCAGGACGACGAGAAGAAGAAACACGGTTTCACCACGCATCAGCACGCTATCGGTCGTTAAATACACTGACGTCGTCCAATCGGACGCTATCTTAATGGCATGCTGCGTGGCCAGCTAGCTCACTCACTCTATATGTGGCAGCCGCATCGTTGACGGATCGGGGAACAGCGAATTCCTCATTTGCACGAACACTTCTTGGAGGATCGGGATGCGCGGCCGGAAATGCTACGAAACAAGGCAGCATCAGCTATCCATGATCCCTCATTTCCCACTGCGATTCATCCCACCTCAAACGCAAGCACCATCTCGTCTTTGCTGTGCACCATGAACGCGATATAGTACACAACGTCGCTAAACACGAACCCTTCGTTCACGACCACGGCGCTGATGTCGGACGCGTCGATGAACCGCTGGGTCGTCGCGCCATTGCGCATGCGGCGACTCAGCTGCACGCCGAGCGACGGCACCACAAGCACCGACTCTGAGCACGTACAAGATTACACTGGTCAGCCATCCCTCCCATCGATGCAACTCTGCTTTCCCCCCATCCTCACCTTCAATGACCACGGAGCCAGTGGCAGCATGGATCCCAATCGCCAGGACGAATGCCACGACCGCAAGGTAGAGCCACGTGTGGGACGAGCGCGGCGACTGCGACTGCCACGACGTCGCGCTGGCCACCGCCACGATGCACAGGAGATACGATAGCACGCGCCACGATGACGTCGCTCTCGCGGGCGCGCGCAACGTATACTCGACGGCGGTCGCGCCGCGCGCAGTCACCTGCAGATCCACGTGCTCACGCATGTGTGGGTCAAGGACGACACGTCCAAATGCCCATTTTTACTTCTTCAAAACATTTGTTTAGGACATATCCTAATCTCGTATTACCATTCCTAAAAACCTATAAAACACTTAGATTAAAAAATTACTAAGGAGATGAAATGCAGTTTAGGATCTGGTCGTGTGTACCAAGTGACACGCACCATGGCCGAAGTGATGGCGACGACGACCGCGATGGCCGCGCCGCGCCAGCGCAAGGCCGACCGAATCCAGCAGCGTCAGCAGCAGCAGCCGCTCAGTGAGCACGAGCTTGACCTGTTTCTCTCAGCACCCGCGGTCGCAGACGGTGCGCTGGCTGCCGCCGAAGCAGCCTTCCAAAACGCCAACAGCCAGCACGACGTGCTCAGCCGCTTCACGCCCGGCAGCGAACTGCTGCCCGGCATGGTGCTGCTAAAGAATTTCCTCTCCCCGTTGCAACAGCAGCAGCTCGTGGACGAGTCGCACGCCATGGGTCTCGCTCCCGGCGGCTTTTACAAGCCGACGTATGCGAGCGGCGCCAAGTGCCGGCTCCACCAAATGTGTCTCGGCCGCCACTGGAATGTCGTGACGGAACAGTACGAGCAAGTGCGCACGAACCACGACCACGCGCCCGTACAGCCACTGCCTCCATCATGGCGCGAGCTCGCCGTGCAAAGCCTCAGTGCCGCCGCTGCGATCGACAGGGACGTGATGGGCACGTGCCCCGCCATGGTAGTCCCCGACATTTGCGTGGTCAACTACTATAAAAAGGCCGGCCGCAACGGCATGCACATTGACAAGGACGAAAGCGCCTCCGCCATGGACATGGGGTCGCCCGTCATCTCGTTCTCTATCGGCAGCGCCGCCGAGTTTGCGTTCTGCGACCACTACCCTGCTGTCCACGAGGGCGTGCCCGTCGTCAAGCTCGAATCGGGCGACGTTCTGGTCTTTGGTGGGCCATCGCGCCGCGTCGTGCACGCGCTCACACGGGTCTACGCCAACACCCAGCCGCCATGGCTGCACATGCGACCAGGACGGCTCAACCTCACGTTCCGCGAGTATTAATATTCCCCAACAAGAACCCCCAAAAAACTGTTTTATGAAAAAAAGTCTCAATCTCCCGTTTCCGCGCGTCAAGCAAAACGTTCTTCCGTTCGAACGTCCTCTCCGCGGTGGCTGTATGCTGCAGAGTGGCGGGATAACCCACGGGCACAAATGGAAGTGCCTGGCAAATCGGCAATCCTGCCCTAGCGGTTTCGTCCTCCCTGTGAGTCTCTCTACTGGAAGCTCCCCTCTATGCACACCCACACCCACACCCTAAGCGCACGCTCTGCATGCCTCTGATGTCTGTCTCTTGATTCTTCATACTAGTAAATTGCCACACACTTTTGTTGCCTTTCCCCAAAACTTGATGACGGTGCTCGATACGGTATTTTACAACTCGTACGAGCCCCGCGACGAGCCGTCTTCATAGTCGGGAAAGTCCTTGTCCAAGTCGCTGCTGCCGCTGAGTACGCTCGACTGGTCAATATCAATCGACGCTCCGACCGGCACATCGTAGCTGTTGCGGCTCGCAAACGACGAGTTGTCGCCCGGGATCAGCACCTCGGGCGGCACGGACGCGCCCAACGCGGCGCCGCCGTCCACGTCGTTTTCCTTGGGTTCCATGGCGCTCATCCAGAGGTTCGTGCCATTGTTGGACGGATCCGTACGGCTCGAGTTCGTGAGCTCCGTGCCGAACGTCTGCTTGGACTGGCCCGGCGGGTACATCGAGTCGGGCGACGTGACCGGGTCGTAAAACTGCGTGTACGCGACACCGGCGGCATCGGCGTTGGCCGACGGCGTGTCGGTCGTCAGCATCATGCCAGCGCCGACACCAGCGGCGGCCCCAACGGCAGCACCCGCGCCAATGGCCGCGGCATTGTTGGTCGTTCCGGTCCGCGACGCGCCGTACTGGGGCTGAGTGTTGTACGGGTTTTGGCCTTGCTGCGTGGGCTGCTGCTGTTGGCCGCCGTAGCCCGACGCGCCGGCGCCGTTGTAGCCCTTGTCCATGGAGAGCTCAAACGGCGAGAGCGGGTCGTCGTCTTCTTCGCGGCGCTTGCGCGCGAGCACGACGGCAATGACTGCGAGGATGCCGACGCCAACAACAATGCCGCCAACGATCCCAATGATCGTGCCCGTGGACATCTTCTTGGGCTCGGACTTGGTCGAGCCGTCCTGGCTGTTGCTGCTATCCGTGGGCTTGCTCACCTTGGCCGATGGGGTGGCTAAAAAGTTGGAAAAAACAATAAAAAACAAATCAGCATTTCGTTGGAAAACCAACCAGCAACTACGTGAGAGAAACGTACCCTTGGGCGAACCGGTCGAGCCGGCCGAGCTGGTCGGCTCAGCGGACGCCACCGTCGCGGCAGGCGGCGGGGTCGTGACAGGGCCGCTGGTCGTCGGGCCGGCAGTCGTGGGCACGGGCGCCTGGGTCGCGTCGTCCTTCTTTTCTGTGGGCTTGGGCGTGGTCGTGACCGGCGCGGTGGTCACTGGCGCTGCCGTGGTCGTGACCGGCGGTGCGGTCGTCGGGGCCTGCGTCGTCGGCGGAGGAGCCGTCGTAGTGGGCGGAGGGGCCGTCGTGGTGGGCGGCGGTGTCGTCACCGGGGGAGGGGCAGTCGTCACGGGAGCGGTCGTCGGTGGCGGCGCCGTAGTTCCGCCGCCGCTGCCTGCCTCGAGCGCGCGGCGCAGGTAACCCGAGGGCGTCTCCAAGTTCGAGTCTTCCTCCGGCTCCATAAGCAGACCTGTTTCAAACGCTACGCGGGAGCCAGGCACGTGCGCGTGCGCGACCGACAGCGTCGCCGACGCCACGGCCACGGCCATGAGGACCGAGGGGCCGAGAAACTTCATGGTGTTGGAGCTTGGAGGGAAAAAGTTGGTAGACGGAGGGCGTTTGTCGGTCGGCCTCGAGTTGGTGTTGGAACCTCGCTCTTGGATCGACAGAAAACGGTGGTTGTTGGAACCCTCCGAATGAAAAATACCGAAGCTTGGAAAGCTGGCGTCTTCCGCGTGCGCTTCAAAAAAGAGCGAGGGCCACTCCCACGAGAGAGTTCGGTCATGGAAACGTTACCAACAAAAGCCGATCTGACAGAACGGCAGCTTTCAACCTAACCCGCATGGATGAACCAGGATGTTGCACCAAGGTGGGCAAAATTCTCGTACTTGAGATTTGGTCGAGGTTGGGGGAGCCACGTTTCTGATACCCTGAACACCCAAATGTTTGGGCCATCTGCATTCCAGGCGTGCAGTGTAATTGTTCACGCCGTCATGTTAATTATGGTCGAACACTTGCTGGTGACCACTATGGCCTTTAGAAGCTCAGAGGAAAGCGATGCTTTACGCCGTTTTTTTCTACAGCAATCTTGGTTGGTTTAATGAGGCTGTTGAATCTGGTGCGCAATGCTTGGCATTTTCCGGGCAGTTGAATACTTTCGAGCTAAACTGTTCGTGTACCCATCAGTCACAAAGAGCGATTATCCCACTCTACGTGATGGCGCCAGTCGTCTTGTGCAAGGCGTAATTTACGTGTTCGAGACTCAGTAAATTACGTCAGCTGACTTGTTCCTGCTTACGCAAGAAGCTGGTCTCACGCTCCCTGCATCATATTGCCAATAGGATCTTGTTGATGCTCTGTGTTCTAATAGCGCATTCTATAATAACACTTGCACACTTTGCGTACCGGTAGTGCAGCCACTGGAAGCCAACGAATGTCATCCATGTCACAATTGGCATTGAATAGAACAGGGTAATCACAGGCATTGGTTTGTGTAACCAAAAATTGTTTTTCTCGCGGCATGAAATGTGGTCAGTCTGACGTCCATGAGGGAGGAACGTATTTTACTGGTGCACGGCTCAACGACCAGAGATGGAGCAGGTCGTGACGTCGTCCGCAGTGAGGACTCCTCACCACACTGACAGAGAGAGGTGATGCAAGTGCGATCATCGCAGCGTCGAGCACGAACTGCAGCAACCTTCGGACCACATTTTTCGAGCCATCCATCACACGTCGCAGATTTCGACAAGTGAAACCTTCAGAGGCTTCTTTCAGTACATTGCTATCACCTTTGCGCAAACGGCATCCGACGGAAGATGATCTTGAGCTGTTGCTGCTCTCGTGAAGACCACTTGCGCGCACGCTGCCACAACCGTCCGATAACGCTTCGCTACCCAGGAGAAACATTGCAAAGTATGGCACTGTGGACCCGCCGCTTCGGCTCGCGCGCGGCGCTTTCCGCGACCACCAAATCCTCGGGGCTGCCCGCGTGGGTGCGGCCTGGCGCCCATGACTACGTGCGCGACATCCTTGAGAGCCGCGTGTACGACGTGGCCGTGCAGACACCGCTCGCACCGGCACCAGCGCTCTCCAAGACGCTGCCGCGTGGCTGCCGCCTGCTGCTCAAGCGGGAGGATCTCCAGCCGACCTTTTCGTTTAGTCTCCGTGGCGCGCACAACAAAATCGCGAACTTAACGGTGCTCCAAAGGCAGAACGGAATTGTCGCGTGCGCCGCCGGGAACCATCTTCAGGTACCAGAGCAAGAACATCCCAACACAGAACCGTTCTTGCTGATCTGAAGTTGTTGTTATTCTAGGGCGTGGCGTACTCGGCCAACAAGTTGGGCATTGACGCCATCGTGGTCACGCCGCTCGGCACGGCGCCGCGCAAGCTCTCGGGCGTTGTGGGCAAGTCGCCCCACGTCACGGTCATCGAGCATGGCACCGACTTTGACGCTTCCCTTGTACGTTGTATTCTATCTCCTTGTTCGTGCTTGTGTCGTGACTTTTCTCCTCCTACTAGAAAGAGGCCTTCCGCATCTCGCAGGAGCAGGGCCGCGCGTTCATCCACCCGTTTGACGATCCGCTCGTGATTGCTGGCAATGGCACCGTGGGCATGGAGATCCTCAAGGCCACGGCCGGCGATTTGCCCGACGCGATCTTTGTGCCCGTCGGTGGCGGTGGTCTCATCTCGGGTGTCGCCGCTTACGTCAAGGAAGTCGCTCCTTCGGTTCGCATCATTGGCGTCGAGCCCGAGGGTGCCAACTTGTTGG
Organism: Pythium phragmitis; assembly: GCA_023335925.1. NCBI lineage: Eukaryota > Oomycota > Peronosporomycetes > Pythiales > Pythiaceae > Pythium > Pythium phragmitis. Next base: position 36,873 of record JAADVZ010000162.1, on the reverse strand, counting down.
AGGCCTCGCTGCATGCTAATGAAAGCGTGGGCTTTTCGGTCGTGAACCGCTTCACGGACGACGTGGGCGTCCGTGTAATGGGCAAAGAAAACTTTCGGCTCTGTAAAGAGCTCGTAGATGGCGTTGTTCAAGTCACGACGGATGAGATTTGCTCGGCGATCAAGGACGTGTTCGGGGACACGCGCTCGCTCATGGAGCCGCTCGGCGCGATCAGCGTGGCCGGCGCCAAGAAATACGCCAAGCAAAACCCGTTGGAAAACCAATTGTACGTCGCTGTACTGGCCGCGGCCAACATGGATTTTGACCGACTCCGGTTTGTCTCGGAGCGCTCGGACGACCGCGAGCGGTTCATGTCGGTCAAGATCCCCGAGCTCAAGGGCAGCTTCCAGCGGCTCTACCATCTCATCTGTACGTGAACAATGATTGGGTCGACGGCGAATTCAATTATTGACTATATGTTTTGCTTCTAGATCCCCGCAACGTGACCGAGTTTACGTACCGCATGAACTCGCAGCAGGACGCGGTCGCGCAGATTTGCATGAGCATCCAGACCAAAACGGAACAGGAATTCGACGAGGTCATCGCGACCATTAACTCCCAAGACGGCATGCAGGCCACCGACCTCTCACAGAACGAACTGGCCAAGTCGCACTTACGCCACCTCGCCGGCGGCCGTGCCGAGAACGTGCCCCACGAACGGCTCTTTCGGCTCGAGTTTCCCGAGCGCCCCGGAGCGCTCAAGGACTTTTTGGATACGCTGGGCGACGCCGCGCAGTGGAACGTGAGCCTGTTCCACTACCGTAACCACGGCGCCGACATTGGCCGCGTGCTCGTGGCCTTTCAAGTCAAGCCCAGCGACAACGCCGCCTTCACGAAATTCCTCGACCAAGTCGGCTTCCGCTTTGTCGAAGAAACGACCAACCCGGCGTACACGCAATTCCTATTATAAAATTGATGGGGGTTACATCAAGGTTTCGCCTTTGCTTTCTCGCTCTTGTCTTTCTTGCGGGACGCCTCGCGGTACCGCACGAGCTCGTCGAGCTTTCGCTGCCGCGCGCGGTCGACGCTTGGCTCGGGGAATTCATTTTCAGGACTCTTGTCCTTGCTGTCCACGGGCTCGTCGCCCCAGCCGTCTCGAACCGAACCGGACGGTGCAAAGACCTTGGCGACACACTTTTTCCAGGGCTTGGCCTTGGCGTCCACGTCGCTCACGGACGTGCCCAGCAAATCCTCTTTGCGCGTGCCGTCGGGCAGGCCAATGTCGTCGAATCGATCGCTGCCCGCGGGCACGAAAAGCGGTTTGGCCGCGGCGTCGACGTCTTTCTTGACGCCCTTGAGATTGGCCGACGTGCCAAACACGTAGTGCTTGAGTAGCCCACGCATTTGCGTGACAAGCGGTTTTTCCTTGACGCTCGTGAGCAAGAGCGTGGCGCCGAAGAAGTGGCAAAAGAACCGAAGCGCCTGCTGCAGCGGCTTGCGGCGCGCGCTGTCTTCCTTGGCAAACACGTCCAGCTTGGTGCCCAGTACGAGCACAGGGATCGCAATCGGCGAGACGTCGTCACGGTCTTCGTGGTCACTTCCGTACCGCGCGAGTGCGAGCTTCTTGAGCCGGTCCACGGTAGCCTTGTCCACGGGGTTCTTCGCCTTGGTCTGGAGCACGTCTGCGACGATCTTGTGGACTGTCGAGAGGTACTTGATGAGGTGTGGGAGCACGTCGCCCGGGTTAGAAAGGTCCACGACCACGACGCACGCGCTCTGGAAGATGCGCTCGGGCGCGAGCGGCACGCGCATCATCTCGGGCACGCACCGCGTCGCGGCGAGCTCCCACATGTGGGCCACGGCGCCGTTCTGGCGTGCAAAGAGGTACTCGAGTCCGGTCGTGGGCTTGACCTCCTCCACGGCTTTGTCGTCGCTACTGCTTCGGTGGAGAAACGCTGCACAGAGTGATGTCTTGCCCGAGCTTTTCGAGCCGAGCAGCAACGTGAACGTGTCGCGTTCTTCCGCGGTGGATGAGGTCAATGGCGACGAGGCGTCTGTTGTCGCCGTCCCAGTCGCTGGTTCCATAGACGAGAGCAGCAGCCAAATGTCCTTGGTCGCGTGGGTGGATGCTGAGTGGGGCGGCGTCGGCTTGGCCTCCATGGTTCTCTCAGTCGTCTTCGTTGCTGCGTGAATGGTGTCGCGTCGTTTCGTGATCGCGAAGGGATCCGAAAGAGACATACCAATGTTTCCTCTAAAAACCGATTTAGTCAACACAGCCCCACTGGTGATGCAAGCGCCACGCAGATGCGCGAAAAGACAAAGCACACGCACCATCGACGTCCTCTGGGAGACACACGTCGCGACCGTAATCACCGGCACCACAAAGCGGAGCCGCCGCACTCTGCTTTGGGCAGCGCGTCACTATAGTGAAATTGGCACTATGGACACTTCAACCTCCACTGAAGAGCGCCACACTAAAGTCATCTCGTGCATGGATCACTGCAAGTCTCAGGTACTACTGTACAGTAGTAATGAGTCTGGGCGCCGTTCTTCCTCACTCGAATGCTCTTGACTTGCATTAGACGAAGAAGGCGAGGAATCCAACGAGCAAAGCTATCGTCGATCAGGAACCCATTTGCGCAAGTGCACTTCCTGGTAAGAGAACAGCGTTCTTCCGCATCCATTCGGTCTGTATCAAAATCACGAGTTCCTTGTTTGTGTGTGTTTCTTGTATTATGGAACGCCCACGACGCTTCTCGCTCTCTTCCCATTCTACGCGTTGTCGTTTGTCTTCTGGTCTCGAGCAATCGAACAGGTTTACACGTCGAGCTGGCGAATGCCGTTGGCGTCGACAATCTACAAGCTCACAAGGCATGAGCGATTGGAAAGCTACAGAAGCAGCACACGAAAAAAGTGCCTTTCGCACCTTGTAGATCCACTCGCCGTTGCGCACGAGGAAGCGCGTTTCCAACTCGGCGTGGCACATCTTGAGGATCTTGGTTGCCTGCTCCACCGAGAGATCGGGCTGCAAATTACCAACTTCGAGTGTGAGCTGAGCCGTGCATACGGGGTCTTCCCAACATGCCATAGAAACGAACCTGCCACTCGCGATCAAAAATCGAGAGACAAAAGTTTGAGCCGTAGCCGTGCACGCCAAAGTTGACCTTGACCATCGAGCCCAAGTAATCGATCCAGTGGAGTGACGGCGCCACGACCTTGCCATTCTCTGGCGTGACTTGCTCGTCGCATGCGCCGATCAGCAGGTTCACCTGGTACGGCGACTTGCGCAGGAACCGCGCGAGTTCGCCGCGCACATAGTTGGCGGTCGCGTGGCCATCGAGCGTGACGCCGTTTCGCAGCTCGTAGAGCTTCATGTTCTTCTGCACGTACTCGCCAAAGCCGACGCGATCAGACTGCGGACCCGTCCCGACCATGATCTTGTGCGCGTCCAATTCGACGAACTACCCACATACATTGTCGTTAGCCTGAGTCTACTGTTCGCTCCCTAGGAAGCAGCGTACCTTGTCCTCATCGTCCTTGTACACAAGGATCGATCGCGCCACCTTGGCGTCGGCTGCGAACAGCACAAAGTCCTTGCCGACGATGCCAAAGACAGACTCCATATTCCTCACTCGAGCGATATCTTCTTGATTCTCCACAAAAAGCTCCAAGGCAAAATCTTTGTGCGTGGAACTCCCCCCGATCTACATATTTTCAGCCAATCAGTGATCTCTATGATTTAATTCTCTTTCCCACCAATCAATGCGTCACATTATTATGAAGCTATTGATTCGCTGAAATAGGTATTCCCTTCGATCGGGTTGGTCAAAACGGAGGTGAAATGAAACATTAGACCCTGTGGGGTAGTCAATGCTGACGCAGGCAAGCAGGGTGTTCTTGCATCGGAGAACCGGTTCGGGTTCTCGACCATGAGCGTGAATTCGCCTCTCAATTCATGTTGGCGTGGGGCCTCATTTTCGCGTCAACCAGTTCGTGCCATCAAAAAGATCTCTTCGCATGGACCCACGTAAGGAATCCTGGGTTGCAATAAATACCGGTATGCGTAAAGTATTTTGGATACTTTCTCCGTTTGGGTGTGCACTTCAACACGTAGTTTACGCGTAAGCTAAGGCACCTTTGTAAGCTTTCCTTCCCGCTGCTGCCCGCAAGTGCAACCGTGAAGCTTTTCCATCGACAAGAGAGGGGGGAGAAAAACACCCCGACCATCCCGAAGCGGCAACACGGCGCGACGCGGGGAAACGCCCACGAGAGCAAGAGAGAGAGAGAGAGAGAGAAAGGAGTGGGCAGCGCGACATAGGACGCAATGGCGAGCTCGGCGATGCGGCCGGGCAGTGCTGCCGGCAGCGAGCCCATCCAGCGGCCTAGTGCCGGCGAGCAACGGCTGCTCGATCTGCTGGAGCAGGCGCCGACAGCGCGGTTTGCCGCGATCCTCAAGTGTATTCCCGGCTGGCAGTTTGAAGGCCAAGCGAATCTGCGGCACTGGGACAAGGTGCTGGAGAAACTGAAGAGCCAGCTCACGACGGCGATCGCGCAGTGTCCGCGATTGCTCGTGGCCGCGCCGCCCGAGGCGAGCGCGGCGGCTGCGACAGTGGCAACGACCGATACGGTGGCCGTGGTGGGCGATGCGGCGATGGGGGATGACGACGCGCAGCAGCTCACGGAACAACTCTACGAGACGCTGCGCTTCACGGCCATTTTGTTGGAGAATGCGTCCAACAAGCATTTGTACAACGCCATCGAGGTACGGAGACGTGTGGCCGCGACGTTTGAGAGGGAATATCAAGTCTAACGTTGTGTGTGAATGGCAGAGTGTCGTGGCGTGTATGGGGGCACGAAGCGAGCGCGTGGCGTTTGAAGCCACGCACGTGGTGGCGGCGTTGGCGCTGCCTCCGCAGCAGCACCGCCACGCCGTGGACCCCATGGCGGCGCTTGTGGACCTGCCGGCGTCCAATAATGCAACGCTGCGTCGCCGTCTCTTGGCGATCGCACAGGGCCGCGGGGCGCGTGGCGGCATGGACGAACTGTCGGATATTTGGAGCGAGGACGTGGGGGACATGGTTGATCTCGAGCGACTGGTCGGCGCGACGATCTACCAGTTTTACCGCCACGTGCCGAATGCCTTGGACGAGCTCGTGGCCGTTACGCTCGACCAGAAACAAGTCGAGCAGCTCAGTTTGGCGTCAGATTCGGTAGTCGGCGAAGTCTGCGAACAGCTCATTGACCGTGCAAGTGTCCCTTCCGAGCATCAGTTTCAGCTGCTCGTGCGGATACGAGGCGTCGCGTGCGCTGCACGACAAGTGGCGTCTAGCTCCTCGCGGGAAGTCGCGACGGTCGAGAAGCTCCATGCGCTCGTGGCGCTGTTCCACTTGTTTAGCGATTCGCTCGACGTTGCGAGCCTCGTTGAACACAATGCAAGCCTCGCGCGTGGCCTGACTGATTTGGTTCGCATTGAGAAGAGCGAAGACGTGCCGCTCCGCGTACGGATCACAGCACTGCAGGTGCTTTCGGCACTCGTGTACGACCGCGCCGAGCGCGGAGGTGCCGGTGGCGTTTTGGGCCGGCAGTCGAACGTCTTGCAGGCGCTGGGCGTTGCAAAGGGCGCACCACACGGTGTGTTCCCTTCGTTGGTACGGTATGTGCTCTCGGAGCTCGGGCAGGTCCCCACACGAGCAAGCGCAACCGCGTCTCTCGCGGACGTAGGGCAAGGCACGGAACCGGACAACGACATGGACATGAGTCTCGCAGTCGCGTTTGTCCAGGCCACGACCGAGTGGCTCACTCCAGAAGACGCGCAAGTGCTTCGCACGGGATTGTTTCGCGACCCGCAAGACACCAAGCTATGTTGGTTTGAAGCCGTGCTCGTGCTGCTGAACCAAGTCGTGTCCATGCAGAGTGGCGCGGCTGTGCTGACCGAGAGCGGCGTCATTCCGGCGCTGCTGCACGTTGCGTCGACTCCCGCGTCGAGCGCATTCCACACGTCACAGATCACGCTGTGTGTACAGGCCCTCGAGTTGACGGTCAACACGCATCCCGCAGCTGCGGCGCTCTTTCGAGATCTCAATGGCGTCGGCATTATCATTGATCGACTCCACGCCGAAGTGTTTTCAGTCGACGCATCGACTCCAGTGCCGGAAACAAGAACTGTGCTCATGATCGCACTGCTGGTCATGCTTTCCGTGTCGTTCCACTCGCAGGGCGTCATGAGTGCCGGTGCCACGAGCCGTGTCATTCGCGACGGTAGTCCGCTTAGCAAGACGCTCCTCCAGATACTCGGTCACGTCGACACGTACGGCCCCGTAGTGTTTGCCCAGGCCGCGATTGTCGTGTCCGACATTGTGAACAACGACCCAAGCAGCGTGAACCAAGTCCACGCCGGCGGCATTGCGGATGCGTTTCTCAAGACGATCACGCGGTGGAATGTTTCCGAGCTGCGGTCTTCGAATATTCTCCCGCCGTCATCGGAACTGATCATGGCGATCCCAAGCGTGCTCAGTGCGTTATGCCTCACGAGTGCCCACGCCGAAAAAGTCGCGCGGTGCAAGCCACTGTTATATGTGCTCGACTGCTTTGCGATGCCATCGTACGCGGCTGACGACTGCGATCACCTGCAGGGCGATGTCGCTGCGATTGTCGGATCGGGGATTTTCGAGATCATGCGGCAAGTCGCCGGCTTCCAAACGGCCGCGATCCATGCGTGCGTGGAAACCGCGAAGAAACTGGCTCGGTTCAGTGAAGAAAATCAGGGCGTGACCAACGCAGTGGAGCATCAAGCCAACGCCAAAGTGCTTCTCCGCATGACCACGCATTTCAGCGACGTACTGGAGCCCATCTTGAGCAAATCGGAGCACGCGTCTTCATTTTCCGACCATGGTGGCGTGGTGTGTCTGCTTCAGCTGTGCCAATCAATTCTCCCGGCCGCCAACGTCTTTTTCTCGAGTTTGGTGACGACTCAGCAAGGCGCCCGTTCGCGAAACCAACGGCTTCGATCGACGTGGCATCAACAGGCCGCACAGTCGCTCACCATGGCACTGCGGTCGTTTGCCTCGCAGCAGCCCACGAAGATGCTGAATGTGCTCATGGCGGAATTGGGGCGCCGCATCGACGAGTGGCACGAGCAGCGAGCAACCGTGGACGGGCTGTTTAGTGCGCTGCAGGACGCCCAGCTCGCCGAGCTGTTTGGCTGCGATGCTGACGGTGCGGCGGTGCGTCGGGGTGACCGTCTGGATGAGCAAAAATCTCACGAAGTGCAAGTAGTCGGTCGTGATATTCGGCTGCTCGCCTTTATCGAGTGGCTAGTGGGGTTGCTAAGCTGGAGCATGCAAGCCGTGCAGAGTGGACTCCAGAGTCGGCACTGGTTTTCCGAGCTCTTATCACGAACCAACTCTGCGACGCTCGACAAACTATTTGCTCTCACTCGATCGATCCAACTGGAACGCGCCAAGCTCGTTGGCGTGCATCGAGGAGGGAACAGGAGTGACGCATCGACTTCTTTCACGGCGGCTGGGCTCTGGAAATTGTGCTCGCTCTTGTTGCTGCGGTTCTCGTCGGCGACACGAAACCTGCTGGTAGCCATGAGCAAGACACTTGTATCCGTGCCGATCCAGCATCGTCGGGGCGATGAGAGTCTTCAACCGCTGGCGGTACACGCGCAAAACATGGCGAAGTTTATCGCCAAGACCCTGCACGACCACATCCAGTATGGTCTCTCGGGAGAGGAGTCACTGGAGCCTTTCGTGAAAAAGTACTACCTGGTGTTTGTGGTCGAGACCATGATGCAAACCGTGTTTGACGCCAAGAAGAAGCACGCGAATGCCCTCGTCTTGTTCAAGCTGCTGGCCACGTCCGAGACCAATTCATCTTCGTGTGTGCACGCGATGCTTTCGTTCTTGAGCCACGATTGCGTGAGCACGGTCTCCTCAACAGAGAATGCGGATACGGCTCGCATGCAAGAGCTGTGCGTGCGTGTGTGTGCGAACGCGCTCCAGCATTTGGCGGATTTAGAGACGGTGCGGACGAGTCCTATTACACTTTCGCTTGTGGCCTGTGAAGAAGGCGAACCTGCTTCTGCTGCGGATCGTGCTGGCCGGTTTGATCTTCGCAGACTATCGGTGCAGCTCCATCGCGAGTGTCTTGACGTGCTTGTGCGCCTGTGGCAACACCCTCAAGTGCGTGTGTCGTCTGTTCAAAGTTATGCCCAAGAATTGCTGCCTGCCGTCGTCATGGTCCTGCGCCATCGACTCGATCGCGATGTCTCGAACCCAGCATCAGGTAATCAAGGTTTCCCCGCAAGAAGCCCCTTCGAACAGCTCCGCCAGGGTGGGCAGAGTACGAGAGGCCGCCACGATTTCGCGAGTGCGTTTGGTGATTTTCCCGGCGCCGGTGGTAGTATTCTGGATCGAGAAGACTTTTTGCAGGCGCTGTTTGGTGGCGAAGGGCATGCCGGTGCACGACTCAGAACAACCGCTAACCGGCCATTTGAAGTGGACTCTGCGACCGTCGACAGTTTGGTGGCTATGGGCTTCCCACGATCGCGCGTGGAGCGAGCAATTCGTCGCGTGCGACTGAATGATGTGGAAGTCGTGATGGAGTACCTCTTGTCGCATCCTGATGCCGGTGACGACGATGAGGAGGAGGAAGAGCAAGGCACAGAAAACGAAGCGAACACGGATATTGCAACGCTACGTGAGGAAGAAGGATCTGCCGCTGCGAGCGAACGGGACCAGCACTCGGAAGAAGAGGCAGCGCTCTTCCAGCAGTACAGGACGCTGCGGGAATCCTTGGAAGAAGGCTGCTTTGCGATGCTGCGTCATCAAACCTCTCTTCAACAAGAATCACGCGAGATCTCCAGCTTGGCGAGCGCTGCGTTGCAAACGTTTGTGGTCACTTTGGCACAGTACTTCGCTGTGTTATGTTCCAAGATGGATGATGAACGCCAGCAAATCATTGCACGCGTGACAAGTGCGTTGGTGAATGCCATGGCCTCCAAGACGCACGAGCCCGATGGCTACGTCGTGTCGCTGAGCCATGTGTTGGCCGTGCTTTTGCAGCTCGATCCAGCGTCCGTCGCGACGCTCACAACCCAAACGCCGTCATTTGTCGTGGACACGCTTAATTTCATCCGCACGGGTCTCTGCGATGAAGAACAAGCTAAGATGAAGGAATCGTACACACCGCTTCTCCTCGTGATTGATGCCTTGAACGCCGGTACTTCTTCAGCCTCCCAGCAACTCACCCTGAGCGACATGGAAGCTCTAACCACCGCATCAACCTCCACGGCAGCGTGCACATCTACGATGCCTGTCGACGTCCGCATCGGCGTGATCGACATTGCCGTGCGGTTGATGGCGTCGCCCGAGTTGCCGCGCAACACGGCACACGCTCTGTGGCAGTTGCTCGCACGCTTGACATTGGACTATGAAGTCGCAAATGAACTGTACGCGGCCGGTGGCCTGGACAAGCTCTTGAATCTTCGCGCCGAGGCTGTGTTCACGGGATACAAAGAAATGACGTCCGCGATCATCGTGCAAATGCTCGAGTCGCCGCAAGTGCTCGAGCAGATGATGGAGGAGAAAATTCAGCAGGCCATGACCAAGCTCGCGGAGCGATACGGACCGCCCACGCAGATGCGGATCACACCGCGCGTGCTGATGATGGAAGTCGCGACCGTGGCCGCTCGCAGTGAAAAACTGTTTGCTCGAGCACTGAAAAAGGCCGTGGTGTTCAAGAAGACTGAATCGGGTCGCGTCTATGTGTTGAACAAGACTACTGATCCGACGACGCCGTCGGCTGCCGCGGAACCGCCAGTGAGTGCATCGACCCACGATGATCATCATAACGCAGAGAAGAAGGCGCCACACAAACTGCCCAAGGCGCATCGGCAGCACGCCCAGGCAGTGGTTCAAAAGCTCATGGAGAAGATCCGCGCTGTGTGGCTGGTCGAAAAGACGCTGCCCGAGGTCCGAAGTGCGGAGGAAGACGACGCGGCGTGCACGGAGAATCCACTCGTGCTGGGCGTGGGCACGTACCTGCACTTCCTCGTGCAGGTCATCACGACGTTTCCAGCGTGTGCAACCGTGATCATCAAGAACCATCATCATCACGCATCTTCAACTCCCAGCGATCATCACGAGCACAACTTCGTACACCTAGTGCTCCGTGAACTACTGCCCAGCAAGGCTTTGTGCCGCTTTGCGACAATGCGACGATCATTGGAGGTAAACGGACTCGAGGACGACGCGGCCGCCAACGATTTATTAAGACCGCGTGACGCGCTCACTCTGCGAACTCGCGAACGCTTGAAGAATGGGCACAAGCTGCTGGTCGTATTTGGCACGCAGCCTGGTGACGGACCCAAGCTCATTGTCGGAGAACTCGTCAAGTTATTCCAGGAATGGCCACAGTGTGTGGTCCCCACCTCGTCTCTTTCTGTGGAAGACCTTTCGGTCAATGACGAGGTGGCGCTCAGTGCGTTGCATGCGTGGGCGGCGCTGATTATGAGCATTTTGTGGCCGCGCGGCGCCGCGTCCAAGACGCTCTCGTGGGACAAAATCGTCTTGGGTGGCGGGCTCACGGGCAAGTACGCGTTTGTTACGCTGCTTGTGAACGCGCTGCGGAAGATCAGTCTTTCGCATCCGTTTGCCTACGCGACGTGCTCGATGGTGCTGCGACCTTTGACGACATTGACGCGACCATTTGTGACCCATCGTGTCAAGAAATTACTCACGAAGCGAACCAGTTCGTCGGGCGTTTCCGGCGGTGTGAGACGAGAGGATGAAGAGATGGGCACTCAGGCAACCTCCGGTGCGATCACGGATCCAGCCCACCCGTCGTCGATGGAGCTGGAGTCGGACGATTCTCTCCCGCATGGCGTCGAGGCGGCGACGCCGGTCCTTGCTAGTGAAGTCGATGTGACCATGCACTCGCCTCGTTCAGCACCCGACCATGACATGCACGACGTCAGCCACGCTGTGGACGACGAGAGCGATGTCGAGAGTGATCGTAGTAGTCTCTCGGGCGAGTCAATGGATGATTTGCGTCGCGATCGTGACGAGCGTGAGCATGGTGAAGGGGAGGATGATGAGGAAGACGAGGAAGAGGACGAGGAAGATGGTGATGACGACGACGATGACGACGACGAAGATGATGACGACGAGGATGAGGAAGGCGACGAAGACGACGAAATGGACGAAGAAGAAGGACGAATCCGCCTGCGTGTGATCCGTCGCCACCATGAGAGCAGCAGTCGGAGTCGAGCAACGACGAGCAGTCGCACATGGGGTTCGTTGGACAATGAAGGCGGCGATGGCTTTGACGAGGTCGATGAAGAGGAGTTTTCGTATCTGCGACAGCTGGACGAAGAGGCGGTCCTCTCGAATCAATTGCGCGCAGCCCGAGCCCGTCAAGCCGCCCGCATTCGAGCGACGACACGCGATGGCGATGCCACCGCCACCAGCGGGTCTGGCTCTGCATCGCCCTCTCACATGCGATCGCTGGTCGACTTGTTTAGTGTGGATGGTGGCATTAGTCCACGCGACTCTCCAGCGGGTGTTTTCGCGTTTGGAGACGAAGAAGACGAGGAAGACGATCCCGACATGGCGTTCCGCCATGGCGGGGGTAGTGGGCTCCGAGAACCTTCTGCATTGCGATTTCCAGCGGATTCGGCTGCGGGGAATGCTGTCGACAGTGTTGGCTCGGGACTCTTGAATCTCTTGGACGATCGACCGGGCAACATGGCGGATAGTGATTTCATTTTTGAGACAGTGGGTGTCGCCGGCGTGCGAACTACCACTTCTAGTCGACGTGCCCATGGCGTAGACGAGTTGTCGGGCACGGCATCGGCATCCAGTATGCTGCATCCTTTGCTGCGGTACAGTGAGAGCGATGCCACGGGACGAGGTGGCGCCGGTGGTTTGGCGAGTCTGCTTCCAGACCGACTGCCGCTGCCGCGTCATGCTCCGTCGCTCTTCCGAGAGCTCAATGTCTTGGTGCGGCAAATGAACACGAACCTTCACACAACCAACGGCGCACGGAATCTTGTCGGACGTGATCTGCTGCGGCACGGCGGTGTTGGAGGAGGCCGCCACAATCGCCCGCCTTCTCGGAATCGCTTGTCGGCCGTGTCCAACTTGCTCAGCGAGTTCTCGCTCGACATTCCGACATCCGTTCAAGGCGTGTTTGGCCACGGCCGTGCTGGCCATCACCGTCATGGCGGCGGTGGGTTTGCCCTGCGGCGAGCGGACCGCGAACTGTTGGGCGGCGGCGGACGTAACGCTCGAGGCGACGCAACCACGGACGTCGGTGCACAATGGACGGGCCATACTGGTGCGGTGGATGCACGCGCGATCGCAACGCGACTCGAGCAGTTTGCGACCCAGTTGGTCGAACCCGACCCGCCCGCGTCCACATCGACCCAGGCTGATCAGCCAGCGCAGCCGAGTGTGCCCCCGTCACAGTCTCCTGTCGGCGGTGTGCCATCGTCGGCGGATGGTGGAGGAGCCCAAAGCGAGACTGTTACGGCCAACGAGAATGTGGCAAGCGGAGGGGAAGCGTCGACCACCGAGTCAGCGGGAACAGGGGAAGAAGGCACTTCTAACGCACCCGGTTCGACGGAGGCTGCATCGGACACAGCGTCCGTGCTTGCGCTCGCAAGTACGTTGGGTGAATCGTCGCTGCGGTCGCCGAACGAGGAGATGGGCTCTGAGAGTGAAATGTCGACGACATCTCCCGTGCTCTCGGCGTCGTCGGCGTTGCCGGTAGAGATCTCTACCTTGAGTGGAGTGACGATGCCACCTCCAGTCCCCACGACTGCGACTCCACCCTCGGCTGACTTGATGAACTTTACGTTGGACTTGTCCAGCTTCCAGCAGCCAACGCCACCAGCTTCTGAGGCAACAGTACCGCCTCCCGCTCCCGTACCTTCGCAGGCTCCAGCCTCCTTGAGTACGGCCACGGAAGAAGAAATGAAGAGTGATGACCAGCAAGGAGAACATGTCGGTGGATTTGTGTGCCCGGAAGGCGTGGACCCAGAAGTGTTTGCGTTCCTGCCACCGGAAATGCAGGCTGAGATCGTAGCTCAGCATGCCCCACCGACAGCTCCTCCATCACAGCATTCTACAACAGCGCAAGCCTCTGTTACAAGCGGAGGATCCGAGAGCCTTTCGCAATTGGAGTTGGATATGGCGAACTCGAGTTTTGATCGCGAAACGCTGGAGGCCTTGCCGCCCGATATCCGTGCCGAGGTGCTCGCAAACGAGCGACGAGAGCGAGAAGAGGCTGCGCGGGCCGCGGCAGCCCCGGCTGATATTTCGCGCGCCGAAGAAATGGACAATGCGTCGTTTGTGGCGTCGCTCACGCCTGGGCTGCGCGAAGAGATCCTCACGACGTGTGACGATGCGTTTCTGCAGACGCTGCCCTCGCAAGTGCAAGCCGAAGCCATGGTGCTGCGCGAGCGGGCCGCGTATCGACCAGCGTTTGAAGAAACCGTGCGCCGCCATGCTGGCCACGGCACGACGGCCACGGGCGGCGACGACGAAACGGCGGGTGACATTTTCCGGCGTCCAACGCTGCGGCGCATGCTCACGTCTCAGGGACCGGACATCTTCAATGCGACTGCGCGTCGCTCTGGAGGACGGCATGGCCGAGATGGATCTAGACGAGGGCGAGAGGACCGGCATGGGATGAGTGCGCGCAAGCCGGGCATGATTCGTGTGCCTCGCGAAGAAGATGAAACGCCCAGTGATCGCATCCTCGACGACAAGGCGGTGCAGGCGGTCGTGCGCTTGCTGTTTATGGCGCAGTCGATTGTCCAGAACCGCGTTGTGCAGCGGCTCTTGACCAATGTGTGTGCGTACCCGCTCACTCGCGATTGCGTGCGCGGCCATCTCTTGCGGATTCTATTGGCTTCTTTGGATTCAACGAAGACGGGCGGAGCTTATGTGCAAGATGACTTCATTCCGTGTGGACTCTATGGTACGAGTTTGAGTGCTGCGACGTGGTCGACAACGAGCCGTGTGCCACCAGAGATTCTCGGTCGTGTGTTTATGGTCATGACGTTTGTTGTGCGACACAATGCGCGGTTCGCGGTTGAAATGCTGGGCAGTCAAGAGGAGGCGGCTCGGGACGTCGCGATTCTGGTGGATTTGTTGCAACTGCCTGCCGTGCGTCGCAGTTCGACGCTGCTGGAGACGCTCCTGGAGCTTTTGGAGCTCGTGCTGCTGCCATTGGATCAGTACGACCGAAGTGAGACAAAGACGGATGATGCCGAAGAAGAGAAGAAAGAAAACGACGACGACGCGGCTTCGAGCACGGGAGACTATGTGCGTGTGCCAGCGATCCACATGGATGCGCAACGCGTGAGCGACGTCGTGAGTGTGCTCGCGCTCAATCTCTGCTCGCCGTCGATGCAGGAACGCACGATCCAGATCCTGAAGCTGCTCGACCGCGTGCCGGCCAACCGACCTCTGATCATGCAGGCGCTCGTTGAAGAAGGCAAGCGGCTCGTCGCGGCCGAACGGTTCCGATCGCATTCCACGTCCAGTCGGTTTGAAGCATCGGCTGTACTCCAGTCGGCGCAAGACGAACTCACGCTGCTGCGCATTCTCCACTCACTCTCGGACGTGTGTGAGACCACGGCAGACTTCAACGAGTGCAGCGCCGCGATCGGACTGGACACGCTATGGGACGCACTGAGCCGCTCGCTTGATGACGCACGTGTGGGATCTAGTGGCGCTTTGGAAAGCAGTGGCGCTCGTACTTCTGATTCAGCTGCCATCGCTCCGCCAGCAGGAGACGATGTGACGACTGTGATTGAAGGCAAGAGTGCAGGCGCATCCATTGCTATGGCGGCGTTGCTGGCACGGTTCTTGCCCATGGTCGAAGCATTCTTTGTGGTGAGTGCACGCGATGCTGCGTCGATGCCACTGCGCGTCCCTGACTCGGCTGAGCGCGAAGAGGCCATGGTCTTGGCACTTCGCGAAGGCGGCCTCGAGACGAAGCAGGAGGTAGACGCGGCTGAGCCCACTCAGCTCCGGCGTCTCGTGTCATCATCGTCGGCTGCGTCGGCGTCCGAGGCAGGCGCCGATGCGAGCAGCATTCGCCTGGCCCAGTTTGTCGAAGCTAACCGCGTGCTCCTCAATTTGTTGGTTCGAGAGAAGCCGTCTCTGCTCGACTCGTCGCTGGCGGCATTGGTCAAGTTGCCGCGTTGCCGTGCGTACTTGGACTTTGACAACAAACGCACGTACTTTCAGAGTGCGATGAAGAAGCTCCGGCAAACGGCACTCCGCAGCCAGGTTGGAAACGCCGCCGTACGGCTGTCGGTGCGGCGTGACCACATTTTTGAAGATTCGTACTATGCATTGCGCATGCGCAGCGGCGCCGAGTTGCGGCGCAAGCTCCACGTTGCGTTCACGAACGAAGAAGGTATCGACGCCGGCGGCGTCACGCGCGAGTGGTACGTGATTCTCGCCCGCGAGATTTTCAATCCCAACTATGTGCTCTTCACGTCGGCCGCCGACTCCCCGACGTTCCAGCCGAACCCGCTCTCATACGTGAACAAGGACCACCTGAGTTATTTCGAGTTTGTGGGCAAGGTGATGGGCAAGGCCGTGGCCGATGGTCAGTTGCTGGATGCGCATTTCACGCGGTCGTTTTACAAGCACATTTTGCAGCTGCCCATCTCGTACCACGACATGGAGGCGATCGACCCCGAGTACTATCGTAACCTGCACTCGATCTTGGACAACCCGATCGAAGAGCTCGGGCTCGAGTTGACGTTCTCCGCCGACCAGTCGAACTTCGGCCGCGTGGAGATTGTCGATTTGATTCCAAACGGACGCCACATTGCGGTCACGGACGACAACAAGATGGAGTATGTGAAACTCGTGACCCACCACCGCATGGCCACGGGCATTCGCCAGCAAATCGACGCGTTTCTCAAGGGCTTCCACCAGCTCGTGCCGCCCGAATTGATTTCGATTTTCAATGAAAATGAACTCGAGCTGCTCATCTCGGGCATGCCCGAGATCGACATTGACGATCTCAAGGCCAATACCGACTATGCCAACTACAAGCCCACGGACCCGGTCATTCGCTGGTTCTGGAACGTGCTGTACGCGTGCACGCAAGAGGAGCGCGCTTTGTTTTTGCAGTTTGTGACGGGTACGTCCAAGGTACCGCTCGAAGGCTTCAAGGCCCTCGAGGGCATGCGCGGCACCCACAAGTTTAACATCCACAAGGCCTTTGGCAACCCGAACGCGCTGCCATCGGCCCACACATGGTACGTACCTGTATTGGCGATTGTCTCGATTCTCATGGCTGACGGTCATGATTTGTCTCTTGTAGCTTTAACCAACTGGATCTCCCCGAGTACGAGAGCGAAGACAAGCTGCGCCAGTGTCTGCTGCTGGCGATCCGTGAAGGCTCGGAGGGTTTCGGCTTTGGTTAAGTGTTGATTCGTGCAAGATCAGGAGAGGTGGCTACATAATTCATGTTTTTCTTTCACGTTCTATTTGGGTCTCTATGCGGTGGTGTGTGTGCTTGGGGAGCATGGACTGACTCATTCGTAGTCATCGTTGTCACTGCCCCAGCGCACGTCATCATCGTCGTCGTCGTCACCCTCCTCTTCGTCATCGTCGTCGTCGTCCGTCAGGCCGGCATTATCTCGTCGCACCTGGTTGATGAACGCATCAAACCCGCCGGCCTCGGCAAGGTGGTCGACAAAATCGGTCGGCGCACGGTAGCTGCTCAGCGGGTTCGGGCGGATCCCCTTGGATGACTCGACTACACGAAAGTCGACGACCTGCTCGTCCGCGTTCTCCTCTTCGCCATCTCCACCTCGTAGGGCCCATCGCCGCGTGACCTCCTCGCGCATGCTCATGAGCTCTTCCCACGTGAACAGCAGCGGATCCGTGACGGCGCCAAACACATTGACGTCTACAAGAAAGACGCGGCGGTGCTTGTCGACGTAGACGTCGAAGATGAAGTCCGGATCGGGAAACGCCGACGGCGATGTCCGTGCCAAGTGCACGTGGAAGAACCGAAAGATCAGTTCACAGAGCTGGTCCTGCTGGTCCAGCAAAAACTCATAAAACTCGTCGCAGTGGCGCTGCGAGACTGCCACGAGCGCGTGACCAACGACAAAGCACCGGAACAGCATCGAGTCGAAGAGGTTGCACCACTTGCGCAGCACGAGGGTAACCGTCTCGGGGCCGGCGCAGGCTCCTGGCGACTGGGGGTCGCTGCAGTTTGCATAGGCCTGCGTGAGATCGTGAACCACAAAGTCGGACGACTTGAGCAGCAAGAAGACATCCTCGTAGTTGACGCACTTGAGCGAGCCGAGCATCCATGCGGCATCGCGCGGACAGCTCCAGTTGAGCTTGGGGAACACGCTACCGCCCAGTGTGCGGATCGCTGCCTCAATCTGCGAACGAACCTCCTTCTCAATGGCGCGTTGTGCGTCCAGGTCGCTCGGTGGCGTCGTCGTCGTGGTCTCATTCACAATGGTCTCAGCAGGGAGCTCTTGGATTTTCGCGGTCAGCTTCATGGTCGTGAGCCGCACGCCGTCGGCCAGCAGCAGTGTCACAAAGGCCGCTGGCAGCTCCAAGATCTCGCTCTTGATGGAGACGTGACGAAGCGGCGGAAACCACGCGGCGAACGCGCAGTGGTCGACCTGCGCGCGCGTGTAGCGCGGCGTCACGGAGGGGTCCATGATGATGGTGTGGGAAAGTGCGGTGGCTTCAATTGGTTGGGCGTCTCTCTTTGTTCGAAAATAGTAATTCTAGGATACTAAATAGTGCAATACGGTAAATACTGTGGGTTAAAGCGTGTAGAGAGGAAATTGCGTGATAATGACGCGTTTTGTGTCCAAGTCATCGGACACGCACAGACCGAAAACGCCAACAAACGACAAGAGCGCCAGACCTCTCCGTGCAAATTGCGATGCCGATCATCACGTTCGTGGCGCGCGTCTCCGACGGCATGTTGCTGGTGCGTGTACCATGTCTATCGGCGCGTTGGCGCGTGGTGCTCGCAGCGCCAACGTCCTAGTATCGGACGCCACCATCCCATTATCACGCATGGTCTAACCTCTCGCTCTTATTAGGTCGCCTCCATGGAGTCGATCGGTGATGCCTCGGGCAATTTGGACACATACAAGCAGCAGGTATATGGTCTAAACGCCGTGGTTAGACGCAGTCGTTGATGGGACTAAACCATCCTGTTGGTGAATTTGTTTAGGGCAAGCAAATCATGAAGCGGCTCGACCAGCGCTCGCCCACCAAGTGCAGCATCGAGTCGGGACCGTACACGTTCCAGTACGTTCTGTTTAGACTCTGTGATGGAGTCTAAATTAATTAATTGGGTTGCTGTCCTAGCTATTTAATACAAGAGGGCGTGTGCTACCTCACGCTGTCGGACCGCAGCTTCCCCAAGCGCCTGGCGTTTCTGTATCTCGAGGAGATCCACGCCGGCTTCATCGACGAGCTCGGACGCGACTATGGCGGCAACTGGCGCGACGTCGTGGTCACTGTCGCGCGGCCCTACGCGTTTATCAAGTTCGACAAATTCATTCAGAAGAAGCGCAAAGACTACACGGACCCCAACTCGTCCCAGAACATGCACCGCCTCAACGACGACCTCGCCGACATCCACAACATCATGCGCAAGAACATCCAGGAAGTGCTCAATCGCGGCGAGCGCGTCGAACGTACGTGGTAGAACGTGGATTTCCTAAGTTTTCAGTTTCGAAAGGCTAAATTTCGTTTTTGGTAGATGTGTCACGGATCTCGTCCAACATTGCGGACCGATCCAAGGAGCTCAAGTGGGGGGCCAAGAAGCTGCGCATGCAGGCGCTCTACCGGCAGTACGCACCCATCGCCGCCGTCGCGCTGTTTGTGCTGCTGGTGATTTACATCAAGTTTTTCTAACACGCGCAAGACAAGAGAGATAGTATTCGTGAGAGAGAAAGAGAAAGCCCAACGTACAACACGACAAATATCTCATATATCTCATAGCTCTTCAACAATGATCCAGATTAGGACGACGCGCCCTTTGGCGGCGCCGTCGTCGCTTTGGCCGCCTTGGTCGGAAAACACGGGAACGGCTGGAGATTCTCCATGTCGTCCATGGCCGCCATGCCCTTGACGTACGGTTTGTTGGACGACAGCCAGTCGAGCCCGACAAGGCCCTCAAAGAACCGCCCGGGCGTATCCGCTGGGTTGTATTGGTACTCACTTTCGGGGTTGAGCGACCACACAAAGCCGCCCGCCCAGCCGGGCTGCTTAATCACTTCGATCGTAAAGTCGGTGCACCGCTGCGTGGTCTTTTTCGGGTGCTTGTCTTCAGTGTACAGCCCGCCAAACTCGCCGAGCAAAAGCGCCGGGCCAGTCTCGGACGCCAGGAAGCCAAACATGTCGTCTATCGTGGCCCTGACGCGGCCCCGCAGATCGTTGTCGCTCAGTTCCACGTACCCCTGCAGTCCTGCGCCGAGTGTACCGCCTCCGAAAAAGTACTCCTGCGGATATACGGCTGGCGTGTAATAATGGGGCGCCCACACGACCTTGTGTTTGACGGCAAAGTCGAGCCCGACTTTCTTGGCGCCCTGAAGTCCGCCGCCGTACCAGTCATAGTAGGAAAAGGTCAGGCTGCCAATGGACATGGTGTGCTTGCTGTTGACGCCCTCAACAAAACCCATCCAGCTGGGACACCCCTTGAGCATGCGGTTCGCAATGCGCTTGGCGCCGGCGTTAAAGTCGGTGGCCGAGCCGTCGCCCCAGGTCGCTTCGGACGGTTCGTTCTTGAGGTCAATGCCCATGACGTTCCAGTACTCGTTCGAGCACAGGTTCTTGGTGAGCACGTCGATAGACTGGAGGAATTTCTCCTCCGGCACGTCGGCGTTGTACCAGAGCTTGCCATTGTCGCTGTACGTGAGCGTGTGCATGCTCAGGAGCACGCCAATGTTGCGGTACTGGAGCACCTTGACGATGCTCTTGAGCAGCGCCATGTAACTCGTAATGTCGATGCCGCGGTTCTCTTGCTTGTTCATGAGCGCACCGTTCGGCACCTTGTTCTCGAGAATGGACGCGGCCATGAGCGGAAGCCGCACGGCGTTGAAGTTGTTGCGCGCCAAGAACGCCGCGATTTGGTACTGTAGAAGGTGAGATGTCAGTGGTTTTAACACATACAGAGTGCGCAAATGGACCTTACCGCCGTGGTGCCGTTATCGGAATTGTCCCACAACCCAAAGGGAATGGCTTGGCCGCTGCCAGACAGTAGAAACGTCACGTTAGATGCGGTATGTTCGACACCGTTTAGACACCATATAGCCACGTACGTTTCCATGCCAAACCAGTTGATGCCCTTGATCTTGAGCGGCACTTCTGTGCCGTTGGCCGCGACCGCGACAATGTGGCCGTTCTTGCTGAGATAGTTGGGCAGCTCACAGGCGCTGGGCGGGTACACCTTGGGGTTTCCAATCGCGCCGTCGTCCGAGACAATGTCTTTGCCCGTGACACTGCTGCTCTTCTTGGCGCCAGTGTCGTCCTCGATCATTGTCGCCTTGAACAGCGTGCGCTCATACGCGGCGTCGCGTTCCCGACTGTCGCGATGGGCCTCTAAGGCTTTGAAGGTCGCGAGCGTCGCCGCTCCACCGAGCAATAGCAGCAGCAGCAGGAGTCCGGGCCACATGCGGTACCGGCCCTTGTAGCTCATGGTCGTTTTACCCGGGCCAGCCAAATCCATCTTGAGGGCTTCAATGTCACGCCCACCAAGCGTGCCACGCACAAACACGTCGCCACCGCCATCGGTCGGCGTGCCCGCGGTGCTCGGGCGTCCCGTGTCGGAGCCACGCGGCTGCGAGAAGCGGAAGTTTGGCTGTTGCTTGGCACTGTCGCGCACACCGAGCTGACCGTCCTCGGCCATGTAGCTGTAGTTGTAGGAAGGAGCTGTGTGGGGATCCCGTGGTGGCACAGGGGAAGCCACGACCTCCCACGTCTTCTCTTCGTCCTCCGAGTCGCTCATGAACTGGTGGCGCATGGTGAGAAAGGTGGATCTTTTTCTGTCTTGCCACGTCGCGTGCTTTTCGTGTTGTGGCACGCTGAGCACGTCCGTCCGTCCCTTTCTCCGTCCCCCCTCTTCTCCTTCGGGGAAGTGCCATGAAGGGCTCCATTGGACTGGCCATTGCGGAAACGTCCGGCTGAATATTAGTCAGTTACCCAGCGATTCTTCCTTCTGTTCTGACCACACGGTGCATTTGGCCGTGACGATTGAGTAGAGAGACCCAAAGGAAACCGAAAAGAACTGGGTAGAGTACTGTACCTTTGAATCCCGTGGCAATTGGGTTCCTTACGATCCTTACTGAACCGATGACAGCCACTGCCTTCAAAGTGGGGAAATGCGTCGAGCGAGAACGAGACGCTGGACGTGTCACGGCCAGGAGGTACGGTCTCCAACGAGTCGCAATGCAGAGAATTCACCACGATTCGTGGCAGTACTATAGCACTGCCATGCCATGGTGCCAACCACAGTGGCAATTTATGTTGGATTCACGATGGGTTCAACATTGATGGGTTGAAGCGATGGGGTACATTGAAGATCGTTGCCGGAACAAGCACGACTAGTGAGTGTAGGTCTTCATTATGTTTTAACCATGTCTTATAGTGTCAAATCCAAACGTTTTGACACTCGGGTGGCTCTGTGGTCAAGGGACCAAAGAGTAAAGACCACCTGTAATGACCACATCTCTACAGGGAAAGCCCTGTCAAAACAAACATCGATCCTTTTGCTGGCTCGGAGAAGCTCCAACGGCCACCATGGGGGGCCTCTTTTACTTGAAGTACGCCTTCTTCTTCTTGCTGCCGCAGCCCGCGCCGTCGCCGACGACCACCTGGACCTTTTCGCCGTCCACGCGGAGCTCCCACGCGCCGGTATGCGTGGCCAACTGGCCGTGCTCGTCCGCGAGCGCAAACGCCGCGCTCGTGAGCGTGAACGACAGCGTCTGCGACTCGCCGCTGCCCAGCGCGTGCGTGCGATCAAAGGCGACCAGCGACTCACGCGGACGCCCGTCGCCCGACGGCGGCGCCGCGAACACGAGCGCCACGTACTCCCCCGCACGAGTGCCCTTGTTGCTGACAGCCACAGTGACATTCACGGCCCACGCGCCCTGCGCGTCGCACGCGGCCGTGACCGTGGGCGCGACCGCGAACGTCGTGTACGACAGTCCCTCTCCGAACGCGTACACGGGCTTGCCGCTGAAGAAGCGGTACGTACGGCCCGGGTTGCCCGTCGGCGCGAACGGCCGCATGTGCATGTCGTACAGCGACGTGGTCTCGACAAAGTCTTCGCTGTAGAACGTCTGCGAGAGCCGTCCCGACGGGTTGCGCGCGCCAAAGAGCGCGTCGGCGATCGCGTCGCCGCCAAACTGGCCCGGGTATCCCACAAACACGATGGCGCCGACCCGCGGGTCGTCCTTGTACTTGCTCAGGTCGACGCAGCCGCCCGAGACGAGCACGAGCACCACGGGCTTGGCCGCCACCTTGAGCACGCGCTCAATGAGCTCGGGCTGCAGCCCGGGCAGCTGCAGCGTGTCACGGTCCACTTCTTCGCGCTCCTGCGTTTGGTCGAGCCCGACCAACAGCACGACCTGCTCGGCGTCCTTGGCGACCTGCTCGGCCTTGCTCATGTCGTCGTCGCCCAGCGGCGTCGACATGTTGCAGCCGAACGCATAGCTCACGTCCTTGACGTACCGCGCGACGGCGCCGAGCGGCGTCGAGATGGACTCAGGGATGCCCTCGTAGTTGCCGAGGAACACTTTGCTGGCGTTCACGTGCGGCCCGACGAGCGCGAGTTTGGCCGTCGCACTCGCCGTCAGCGGCAGCAGGCTCTGGTTGTTCTTGAGCAGCACGACGCTTTGGTGGGCGGCCTCGAGAGCGAGCTGGCGGTGCGCCGCCGTGTTGAGGTTCTTGGCGGCCGTGATCTCGGCGTACGGCTGCGGGTGCTTCTCGAGCATGCCGAGCCGCAAGAACATGGCGTACATGCGCTTGAGCGCCGTGCGCACGGCCTCGGGCTTGACGACGCCTTTGTCCACGGCCGTTGGGAGGTGCTTCTGGAAGAACGAGCCGCAGTTGAGGTCCATGCCGGCGTCGAGCGTCGTGGCGCACGTCACATACGGCGACTGCGTGTACCGGTGCTGGTGGTTCACGTCGTCCACGGCCTCGCAGTCCGACATGATGTAGCCGTTGAAGCCCCAGGCATCCCGCACGAGTCCCGTGAGCAGCTCCTTGTCGGCACACGACGGGATGCCGTTCACGGCATTGTACGAGCACATGATGCCGCTCGCGCGGCCGCGCTTGATGCAGGCCTCAAACATGGGAAAGTACGTGTCGGCCTGGTCCTGCTTGGTCACGATCGCGTCGTTTTCGTGGCGCTGCACTTCCTGCGAGTAGCTCGAAAAGTGCTTGCACGTGGACGAGACCTTGAGGAACGGCTGCGAGCCGTTCGTGGCTGACGCCGTCGGCGCGCCCTCCATGGCGTCGCCCTGCATGCCGCGCACAAACGCCACGGCGTACTCGCTCGACAGCAGCGGGTCCTCGCCGGGCGTCTCCTGGCCGCGGCCCCAGCGTGGGTCGCGGAAAATGTTGACGTTGGGCGCCCAGTAGGTCAGCCCGCTGTTGCCGGCATTGTAGAAGGCCCTGGAGAGAGAGATCCAATAACAGAGGTGAGGGCATGCTTCCCGATACAAAAAACAAGCCTAAACTAGACAGTACGCACCGCGCCTCGGTCGAAATGACCTCGCCGATGCGGTAAAACAGCGTGCGGTTGAACGAGTGCGACGTGCTAATGACCTGCGGGAAGCTCGTGGCAAAGAGCGTGTCGCCCTGGAACGACACGCCCTTGCTCACGCCGACGCCGTGGAGCGCCTCGTTCCACCACTGGTACGCCGGCAGGCGGATGTTGTCGGCCACGAGCCCGGTCGAGCCGTCCACCATGAGCTCGCCGACCGCCGACATGGGCACGCGCGCCACGAGATCGTCCAGGCGCTGGTCGGGCGAGAGCGACGAGTCGCAGAACGGCAGCGGCGCGTTCACGGGGTCGTCGCAAATGCCGCGAATCGAGGCCGACGCGTTGGGCGCCACCGCCGTAAAGTCGCGCGCCAGCGAGAGAAGCGGCGCCTTGTACTTCCAGAGCACGAGCCGCGCGTCAGCGCCGTCGAGCGCGAGCAGCACGGCGCAGCAGAGCGAGAGCTTGTGCACCGACAGCATGGTTCCGTAGAAAGAGAGTGCGCTTGCCCCCTACGAGTCGAATTGCCGAATGGTGGCTCTCGAGGGAGGAGGTCTCGAAGCAGAGGTTTGCACAACAGAAAAAAAGCGTCACAGATTCGAATGGAGGGCGGGCGTAACCTCAGGCGCTGCAATGCAGGCTGCTTATTACTATGAGGGATGCGCCGCCATGCGCTCATACGGCACCGTGGGCAAATCCAAGCGGATGGGAAGGGTTTCGTGTGCGGATTGGTGGATCTTCAACCGCAGATAACGGACTCATCTCTCCTGCTGTCATGTGAGTAAATAATGTATCTATACAGGTGCATCATATAACAAAGTTTACTGTATGGTCCAAAACGGTACATATGGCAAGTTTGAAGTATCAATTATTGACGTTTATAAGGTTAAAAAGATTCATACAAATCGGAAATAGATCCCCGCCATACTCGAGATTTGCTGACCGCGATTCGCTGGCAGTCGAAGTGACTTCACACGGTCGACAGGTTTCCCACTAAGTACGCACGAGTGAAGATCGCGCACTTAACGAGCCCCGTGTTTCGACCCTTTGGGTGACCTCCCCGTTATCCTGAAGAAGAAGCTGGCTATGGACGCGGCGAGCGCACCGAAATGCGCGGTCTGTAGTCACCACCACGAGCAGGTATCCAGTCGATCGCTTGCGCGTTCGCTCTGCAGTGGAGGGCGCGGAAAAACGGATCGAATTGACGGTGTCGTTCTCTCACCAGGGCTCAAAATGTCCAGTATGTGGCCACACCGGAAAGAGCCGCGTGTTCCAACTCCTGCGGGTATGTGCTGCAACTGGCGGCGGCTGTACATTATGGAATACCAACGCATGGAGGACTCTACCGTGTTGTTTTGGTAGCACCGCCCCAGTACGAACGTGTTCAGCGTCCAGGGCTTCGACTGCTTGCAGCGGAACCCGTCGATCAATAACCTGGACATTGGCCTCTGGACCTTTACGAAGATTCTCCGAGGGCGAATATTCAGCCCGCAGGCGGCGGAGTTGCCCACAGATCCCGTCGCAAGACACCTCCTCGCTTTCAGTACGTTGCGTGTGCGTTTGTACATTCGTGGGTCTCCTATAGATCGCTAAGAGAGATTGCCTGCCTGTGTGACAGTTGGCGACGCACCGATCGCGACCGCGCGGTGGCGACTGGTGACAGAGGCCGGCGATCCCGTCGTGGTGATTGATCTCTTGGGCGTACTGGTTGACAAGCGACAGAAGGGGTACGGCAAGCAGCTACTGCTGCACATTCTAGAGGTACGGCAAGCTCCCCATTCGAGTCTACATGGAGAGAGTACTCACTGGCCGATTGCTCCATATATACAGGATATCAACACGCGACTACTCCAACTGGGCACGTCGTGCAAGGGCCTGCTCGCGTTTGTCCCTGATGATGGCGACTTTGCCGCCGCGGCCATGAAGCTGTTTGAAGCCGCGGGCTTCCAGCCCGAGCCTCAACGCGCCGTGCGCGACAACCAGTCGGGCTTCCGCATGATCCTGCTCGCGCCCGTGTGAACCAAACATTTGGTGGCGGGTCGCTCCACATCACTCTTTGGGTCTGTCTCAAATAGAAACACAGTCGGATTCTCTCGGCGGCAGGTCTCAATGGGGTTTTGTGTGGACTGTATGATCTTTCTTTTCGTTTCTGTTTCTGCCAAGAGACCACCGCAAGCAGCCTCCCCCCCCATCAAGTCTCCTCCTGTCATCGCTGGGTACATGCTCCCTATCGAGCACAACCATAGGAGAACAAGAAACTAGAAGTCAAGACCCGGAAAGTACATTTCATTTCCACAAGTGCCGCGTGGGCCTCAAGTCTCCAAAGAAAACTCTCTCAACCCACCACAGGAGATCGCCAGTTCGCCATTCTCCTCTCGACTCCCCTCCCCCAGCTCCTCTTCCCACCGTCTCCTCCTCCGCCGTTGTCCATTGCTGTCCGCTGCCGTCCTCCGACCGGCGCGTCCCCAGACCCTCTCTCCTTCCCTTCACGCGTCGAGCAAGATGAAGAAAGTGCACTGCTTCCCCACAGCGTCGGCCGTAGCAGCGAGCGCCAAGCCTTCGGCCTTCTTCGAGCTCTGCGGCTCGCCCATCCGCACAGACGTGCAGCTCACGTACGACGACGACGATGGCGAGCTCCGCCATCTGCGTGCGGCGCTGGCGTCGCCACAGACGCCGCCCGTCGGCTCTCCCTCTCGCCCTCTCACGCAGGGCGTCGTGGTCTCGCAAGAAGAGACCAAAGAAGAAGAGCACGACAAAGAGAATGGTGCTGAGGAGGAAGAAGGCCGCGCCACGCGCGTGCAGGGACGCGACCACGATATCGACGTCGACGCCCACGACGACACGCAGCAGATCACGCCGCTGCGGCTCGCGAACGCGCAGCGCGCCGGTATTCCGTGCTTTGCCAACATGGCGCCGTACGTCGAGAGCAAGACGGAGCTGCCGGCCACGGCCGAGTCGGCCGGCGCGCGCTCGCCGTCCCACGTGAGCATCTCCATGGGCGACATTCAGCTCGGGCGTGTGCTGGGCGAAGGCGCGTTCGGGCGCGTCTACCTCGGCCGCTGGCAGGGCCGGAAGGTGGCCGTGAAAATGCTGCTTCGCCAGAACCTGAGCGACGACGTTGTGCGCGAGTTTGAGACCGAAGTCAAGATCATGAGCTACTTGAACCACCCGAATATCTGCGCGTTGTTGGGCGCGTGTCTCGAGCCAACGCGGCGCGCGCTCGTCGTGGAGCTACTCGAGCGCGGCTGCCTCTGGAATGTCTTGCGCGCCCATCGTCGCGAGCTCAGTCCCACGATGCGTGGCAAGATGGTCATGGACATTGCCCGTGGCATGGAGTACCTCCACGGGCTCTCGATTCTCCACCGTGACATGAAGAGCCCGAATCTGCTCGTCGAAAAGGACTTTACGATCAAGATTTCCGACTTTGGCCTCGCCCGTGTCAAGGCCCAGATCCAGACCATGACGGGCAACTGTGGTACGGTGCAGTGGATGGCGTACGTACAGCATGGATCTCCTTTTTCTTCTACGTAACTGCAGGATGGGAAAGTACTCACGACTGCTCGCTATTGGATACGGTATAGGCCCGAAGTGCTGGGCAATCGCAAGTATACGGAGAAGGCCGACGTGTTTTCGTTTGGCATTGTCGTGTGGGAGATCTTCACGGGCCGCTGCCCGTACGACGGCATGACCCAGATCCAGGCGGCACTGAGCGTGCTCAACCACGACTTGCGCCCAACGATCCCGTCAAGCTGCCCGCGCTTTTTCGCGCGGCTCATGAAGATGTGCTGGGCGCGTGATCCGGAAAAGCGCTTGTCGTTTACGGAGATTGTCGCCTCCTATGAAAGACACATGAGCGCGCGTGACGCTGTCGCGGGCGTCAAGAACGAGCCCAAGCCTCAGCGCGCGTGGAAGCCATAGCCAAGGCAATGTGTCGGTGTTGCTGCTGCTATATATGATGCACAGGAAGCGAGCTCTACGTGCTGCGCCTGTACACTCCCCTATGAGTCCAATACGAATCTCCCCATTTTCGCCATCATGGATGGATTAGCCTCGAGTGTGGCTTAGCCTCGACCAGATGGATTGGTACTAAGCTAAAAGCCTAAATTGTTTTGAAGCCAAACCAAGCTGACCTGAAAAGATCAAGTCAACGCGAAGGAGGAGCCGTGACATGTTCAGTTGCCAGATGAGTCACTGTCACTGACTTACTGACAGCGTCTCTTCATCAGGATCTCCATACACTTGTGGGAAGGCACACAGCGTTGGTAACAAGCCACTTGATGTTTGATGCTATACAGTCTTTCCAAGTCAAGTCGGAAAGACACGTACAGTACAGACTGAGCATGTGAAAGGCAAGGCCTTCAACGCACAGCGCCACCGTCCGATCGTCTCCGACAGATCAATCTGGCTGAGGAGAACAAGCCAGTACATTGCAGAGCGTACAGACAGAGAGTCTCATCTACTGTACTGGAATGACAATTGGGAAGGTGGAGAGCTCGCAGCTGACCGACTGCGTAATAGCCTAGCATTCTTCGTGCCAGATTGATGCGCCGGATAAATCTTGCTTGGACAAGACCTCTCCGTGCCTGCATCTCATCATGAGAGAAGACGGAAGATGCGAGTGGCCAGCAGCCAAAGAAGCGAATTCTCTGGCAGCTGCGATGCCGGTCACAACCAGAAGAGAAAAATCTGATTGCAGCGCCCACCAATATTCACAGAATCTGTGACGTGTGGCAGTGCTTCATCTCATCCCTCGATGACCTGTCGCTTCCACATGCCACATCACCGGTCAAGGGTCACTATATCAAATCACGGTACAGTTTAGTGCTAAGTCTCATAAAGAGTGACGTCAATTTGTTGGTTTTTGGCGCCAGTTTCACGTCTGGTTGGTTTGACTGCAGCCTGCCAAGACTTTTCTCAGACTTTTTTGTTGAAGAGCAGTGCCATCATCCAACTGAAGAGATGACACACTCTCTGGCACGCCCTGATGAGTCCCATATTTCATCCAATCCCACCTCCGCATATCCTAAACGAACATCACTGATTGGCTCGTTAATTCCTTCTTCGC
The DNA here is from genome assembly GCA_023335925.1 of Pythium phragmitis. Classification (NCBI taxonomy): domain Eukaryota; phylum Oomycota; class Peronosporomycetes; order Pythiales; family Pythiaceae; genus Pythium; species Pythium phragmitis. The sequence goes on along the minus strand of JAADVZ010000162.1, from coordinate 8,039 downwards.
TTTGGACCCCCCCCTGGCTTCGTCCCGTTGTGGCCAGCCAGCATGTCCTCGGGAATCGAGAAGAAGGCCAACAAGTCGCTCTTTTTGACCCGGGTGGGCTCAGTCATTCTTGGCGCGAAAGGGTCTCTTCTGTGGGTTTGGGGGATTTTCGTTGGTTCCTTTTTGCTTCCAACAGTTTCGCGTCTTTATGACCCACCCAGGGTTTCGCCACTCACGGCCGAATCCACTGGCTTTCCCTTGCCCATACAAATCCTCAGTATATAATTTACTCCCCACCCCCCACACGCGAGCACCACCAAGAAAAGAGCAAGAAGCGCAAGCTCCGTGTCTCTCTTGCTAGGTAGGTGACGAGACGGCCGTCTCTGTGTGTATCGGGTGTGGCCTCAAAATCTTCTCTCCCTCGTTCGGAGACCGTCGCTCGAGTTCTCGCATTTCGCGATTTATTCACGATGGTCGGCGTCTCGATTGTCTCGGCCCCCATGCCTTTGCCGGTCATGGACACTACTACTACCAAGGGGAAGCCGTTGCCGCGCGGCGCGGCACGCGATTTGTTCCGCATGGTCTGCGCGCTGGGCAACGCATGTGCGCGCGACTCGGGTGTGCTCCGCGACGGCGCATTGGTCGACAGCCTCGAGCTGCAGGCCAAGCGCATTCTGCGCGCCCGCCGCGGTGCCAAGACGTCGATCGGCTCGTCATTTACGTCGTCGCCCGTGATGACGGCGCAGGTGCCGGTGCCGCAGTCGTCCAACAAGATTTCCAAGCGCCGCAAGCTTCCAGTGCAAGAGACGACTGACAAGTCCGGCCATCGCTTTGGCTACGACAAGGCGCCGTTGACGACCAAGCCGTTCAAGTCGCTCGAGGACGTTGGTGTGGACCACATGGACAAGGCCTCGCTCTTCATGGCCCGTGCCGACGGATCGGCGTCTTTGATTCCGTCAGCCAAGATTGGCAAGATTGAACCGTACGTGGCGGCCGTGGGTGGCGATGTTGTGGTGAACTCGATCGCGGACCATTCGCCGTCGATGTCGCCCATCCACATGGACCACTTGTCCGTGGTCAAGCCCACGCGGCGTCCGTCTCGCCAGAGTCTTGATCTTGGTGCCTCGATGGCCTCGACTGTCTCGTCGTACTCGATGCACCAGTACGAGATGTCGGACAGTGAAGATTTGGCACTGCCACTCACGCCCAGTGCTCGCTACGCGTCGACCCACACCCCTTATGACTATGACCACTACTCACGCCCGATCACGCCGTCGTCGGACTTGGACGACTCGTTCTACGGTGGGAGCCGACGCAAAGGATCGTACTACAGTGACGCTAGCAACTCTCCTGTTTTTGGGGAACGTGGCTCGTCGAAGAAGCTGAGGTTCGAGATGGATCCGTTGTCGCTCTACGAGAAGGAGACGTCCATCAAGGAAGTCGAGTCGGGCCTTGTGGACACGCTCCAGTCTCAGGTGGATCTCCTGTTGACGGAGAACGTGAAGGCGCTGTCGGAAAATGCCCGGCTCACTGAGCTGTCGCAGATGAGTGCAAGTGAAGCCGAAGCTCAAGCCGCGGAGAAGCTCCGCGCGGTCGAGCAGGTCAAGCAGCAAAATGAGAAGATTGAAGAGTTGGAGATGAAGTATTTGGACACGAAGCAACGCGCCGATGCGCAAGAAGAGTTCCGTCGCGAGGCCGAGGTCGCGTTCCAGTCGGAACTTGAAGCCAAGATGCAGCTAGTGACGACGCTGCAGCAGCAGGTGACCATCAAGGACGAAGAGATTGGTCGCCTGTCCAAGCGTGTCGAGGACTTTAGCGGTTTATTTGCGAACAAGATGCGCGAGCAGGACGGTGCTCGTGCGTCCTTGACGGCTACCACGGGAGCTGATGAACCCGAGCTCGTGACGAGCCTTCGTGAGAGCAACCTGTTTATGGACATGGAGCTCGAACGCATGCGCGCGTCGCTGCTCGAAAAGGACCGTGAGATCTGCAACCTGTACATGCACTTGTCGACCAAGAAGAAGCTCATTGAGGAGATCACCAAGAAGTTCGTGCAGCACATGGAGGAAGCGGCGGCCGCGGCCAAGACCACTGCCAACAGTTCGGAAACTGCCGCGCCCGCCTTCTCGACTGAGGGAGTTCGCTTTGACCTCGACATGTTCCTCTTCAAGAATGTCGTGGACAAGGAGCGTAACGTGGAAGAGCTTTCGGCTGCGCTCAGTGTGGTGAACCGTGAGGTCGAATCGCTCGAGGCACGTGTGGCCGAGAAGGAGCGCGAGAACACGCAGCTCCGCGAGAACCAGGATTTCTTGATGCGCAGCCTGCAGTCGGTCAATGCTCACGTGTGCCGCATCCTGGCCGAGAAGGAGCTTCTCAGTGCGTCCGTGCAGGAACACCAGTCGCGCATCACGGCGCTGGTCTCGACGCTTGAGGACAAGGACCGCGAGGTCGAGCACTTGATCGAGCAAGTGGAGTCGCGTCAAATGGAGATTGACAATTTGATGAGCAGCGACAAGTCTTCGGGCCGTCGTTCGCTCAAGAACTCGCTCATCAAGGTGCGACCATCGTTTTCGGCGTCGTCGGTCAAGAGTGTGTCGCGAAACACGAAGGATGTGGATGCCAAGACCAAGCGCTCGAGCGTGTTCTCGGATGTGTTCAAGGACATTTCGTCGCCGCTCAGCGACGAGGACGAGAGCCTGTTGGACAAGCGTGCGTCTGAGATCACTGGCGACGAGGAGCTCTTCAACGAGCTCTTTGGCAAGGCGTAAAGGAGTGGGCAGCATTTGCTCTCACTCACTCCTGCTTCCTTTCGATCTCGCTCGCTCTTTTGCACACTGCCGATTCTCATCAAGACAAAAACAACACCTCACGAAGACAAGAGAAAAATGCCTGCATGCTAAACCAAGAAGCCGACTCTTCGACCACCAAGAAACAGTATTCCCACGCGCGTTGTCCGCCCCCAGATTAAACTAGAAACATTCCAAGACGATCAAGCCCGAAGAAGGATGAAGACAAAATAACGACAAGCATCCACGACAACAAAACGTATTCATATCAAGACTCTCGGTTCCAGCATATTTAGCTACATTTTGAGATAACTTATGAGCAAAAGGCACCGCAAAGGATAGAGAGGAAGAAGGAAAGGGAAGCATTTTGGAAGAGAGTGAAAACAGACCCCCAGCAAATGCAAAAGCCACTCATGATCACTTTACTCGTAGCAGTCAAATTTCATCCGTTTCGGTTGCAAACACATCACTCATGAAATGCAAACTTCTCTCGTCTTCCTCGACGCGAATCGCCGGCAGACTCCAAGTGTGAGGGAAGCTGCGCCCCCCCACAAAGAGTGCCTGTCCACCTACTCGGTCTTTTCATAGACGACGCGCTTGCCAACGTCGCTGTGCTTGATACGGCTCGAGAGCATCGCGCCCTTGCGGCGCACGGGACGCGATGTCACGCCGAGACCCACGAAGAACGCGCCGACAAACGCGAGGAACACGCCGACAAGCAGCACGACCGGGATCCAGAGCGGCGCCGTGAAAAACGACGCAATGAGGAACGGAATGATCCAGAACGGAAACGTCAAGGCCGCGACCGTGGCCGTGGGCACTGCGACCACCAAGAAGAGCGCAGTCGCGCCGGCCGCGAGCACGCCCAGCAGCGCTGCGAGTGCGACGCTGATCTTGCGGTTCTTCTTCAAGTACTCGAGCGGTCTAATTCCACAAAAATCCAACAATGTCGTTACCAACAATTCACCACCAACAAAACACTCCCAGCACGTGCCAACAACGTACCCGCTCAAGTACTTGGCAAAGGGCGCGCCGGCGCTGAGCCCGAGCGACCAGACTGTCCCCACGACATGGTCCCGCGCATCCAACAGCTTCGAGATGCGCTGCGCCGCGCGAAAGGCCTTGCGGACGGGGGGACCAAACCACACTTGGATCACGACTTCGCCGCGTCCCGCTCCAGCCCCGCCAAGCGACTCCTTGAGCTTCACAGTGAATTCCGCGGGCTGCACCGTCTTGGCCTTGGCGAGTTTGCTCACGTCAACCTGGCCTGTGCCGATGAGCTGGTCGCCCGAATCGTCCGAGTACACTTCGAGCGTGAGCATCGCCGCGTGGGCCTGGAGAGCTGCGTCGTAAAAGAGTTCCATTTCGCGGTTCTGGGACTCAGTCCATTCAGGCGCCGCGCCTCCCTGCAGCGCCGGGTCCGTGGAGCCCCATTGCTTGGGGCTGGAGCCTTCGAGTTCCACGAGCACTATTTGATCGGAATAAGATAATACTCAGATTCTGTATCCAACAAATTGGAAAGATCCAACAAGATTCATGCTGGCCTGCAAAACGCACCAACGGGTTCCTGGCGACGACCATAGTCCATGGTCGGCAAGTTACGCGCGCGCAGCACGCGCACGTGGATCGTGCCGTTGCTCTTGGCGAGCTCGGCAGGTGTCGCGGCGACGAGCGTCGGGGCCTCCTTTGTTTCCTTCGCGTTGGCCATGATAGATCAAGATGTTGGTTGATTTGTTGGTGTTGGTGCTGTTGGCGTTGTGTTTTTCCAACTGTTGGTCGACCAACAAACAGAACTTTGAGAGCAGCGCGGCGTGGCGTTGGGCCTTGTCATATTCTGTCGTCAGTCGCACACACTGTCGCTTTTGAAGAAAACGGTTCCATAAACTTCAAAGATGCCAACACAGGAACAAAAAAATGACGAGGAACAATATTTTCCACCAATAAAATCGACTTATTAAGCCGACGCGCGCTCGTCACAGCAGAAGTTGCCGCTTGATTGGCGGTAAATGGAAACGTTCGAAGATCCGATTCTCTACAAGAGCCGAGACAGGCCACATTCTACTCTCTACAAAAGAGTAAACGCAGTGAAGAGGATTCGTGTTGTCCACATTACTTCCGACAAAGCACTTCGATTAGAAGACTTCTTTTAACAAGAGCCTCTTGCAATTAGCGAAGATTCCTGTAATTTACAGCATTAAGAGGTCAACTACTGGCTAAAAATGCTCTTGCTAGACAAAACATGATTTGTAGCCAATTGTACTCCACCATTATTGTAATTTTTCCGCCTCGTTCCCGGTTTCCTTGCACCGAATGCCAAACGTCAAGAGGCCAAAAGCCACGATGGCGCGCGTCGCGATGCTTGCGCATGTGAAGGAGACGACGGCCGTGGAGCCCTTGGTGCGGCCTACGCGGATCCCATGGACCGGCGGCAAGATTGTATCGAACAAAGACGAGGCGCTGCGCAAGTTCTACGAACGCAAGCTGCGGCGCGGCGCCGACTCGCTCACGCCCGAGCAGCGCCGCGAACTCGAAGCATCACGTGAGTACTGCAGTCTATCGTGGGTCACATGGGCGAGAGTGAGAGGAGGATCGAGGGAAGGAGTCTAACGCGAATGGCAACGAATAGTCACGAAGCTGGGCGACGCCCCCACAGTACCAACAGCATCCACCAGCAAGCCCCAACCACCACACCACAAGAGTGTGCGTACCCGCGCGCTTGCTGTACTGCACAGACCGAGTGGCTGACGTGGCTATTCCTGTCTATTAAACAGAAGCATGACACTGTGCACAAGACGAACGCGACGCCCAAGCGCATGGCCCACCGCGCCAATGTCAAAGTGACGGCGCAGCGTAAAAAGGCGATTGTCGTGAACGGCCGCATCGTCGGCCCACGCGTCGACAGGGCGGTGGCGACCAAGAAGACGCCGTCCCGACCGATGAAGAGAGACGCCGGAGACGCGCTCGCGCTGCAGGACAAACTCGGCATGTCGCTCGATGCACTCGTCAAACGCAATGGCAAGTGAGCTCTTCGCGACAGCGTGAAGAGATCTAAAATATACGTGGCGCTACGTGTGCGCCGGCTCCGCGCCGCGATCCTCCTCCTCCTCCTCCTCCTCCTCCTCCTCCTCGGCCGCTAGCTCGCGGACCTGCAGCGCGACGTACAGCGCCTGCCGCAGCGTCGCGGCCTCGACGATGCGCAGCTTCGTGCCCTTGAATTTCAGTTTCACTCGTCGCGTGTCTTCACAATGCGGCGGCGCCTTGGGGATCACGCAGACCTCGAGCCCAATCTTGAGCCCGGCCGTGAGGCGCGACTCGAGCATTTTGACTGGTCGTAAGTGGCCCGACAGCGACAACTCGCCGAGAAACATGGCGCGCGCAAGCACGGGCCGATTTGTCACGGCACTCGCGACCGCGACTGCGAGCGCCAAGTCGGCCGTCGGCTCGTGGAGCGAGTAGCCTTCGGCGACGTTGACAAAGACGCTGCGGTTGGAAAACGAAATGCGCGCGCGCTTTTCCAGCACGGCGAACAGCACTTGGAGCTTGTCAAACGCCACGCCGACGCCGCGCACGCGAGAGCCGCCTCCTCCTCCTCCTCCTCCTCCTGCGGTACTGGACGACACTTGGGTGCGCGTAGCGAGCGCCTGGATCTCCAAAGGGATCGGTCGCGAGCCTTCCATGGCGATCGTAATGGACGCGCCGTCGACGCTCGAGACGTCGGTGCCGTCGTCGCTCTGCGGGTCCGATACAAACGCCAGCAGTGGGTTCACGAGCGGCTGCAGCCCTTCGTCCGTCATGGTGAAGACACCGACTTCGCTCGTGTTGCCAAAGCGGTTCTTCTGGCACCGCAAGAACCGACGTGAGCTCTGCGGATCGCCCTCGAGCTGCACGACCGTGTCGACAATGTGCTCGAGCACCTTGGGGCCGGCGATGTCGCCGCTCTTGGTCACGTGGCCGATGATAAGCACGGGGATGTTGCGCTGCTTGGCGAGCCGCAGCAGGCGCAGCGTGCACTCCTTGACTTGGTTCACAGTGCCGGCTGCCGACGGGATGTCGTCGGCAAACATGGTTTGGATCGAGTCGACGACGACGGCGTCGAACGCGTCGTCGGGCGATTCGATCATGTGGAAGATCGAGTCGATGTTGGTCTCACTGCCCACGAACAGCGCGTCGCTGAGCGCGCCCAGACGCTGCGCGCGCATCTTGAGTTGGAGCACGCTCTCTTCGCCCGAGACGTAGAGCACACGCCGCCGCGGCGAGTCCGGAGCAGAGACGACCGTGGTCGTGGATAGCATGTTGGCGATCTGCAGCGCGAGCTGTGGGTGGTGCCATGGGATCAATAGTTAATGGAGAGGTCTGTAGGGATGGGCTATAGGAGTACGTACGGTGCTCTTGCCGACGCCGGGGTTGCCCGCAACGAGCGTGAGGGAGCCGGCGACCAGGCCGCCACCGAGGACCCAGTTCTAGTCCGTATCATTAGTCGCACCCGTCAAAAGAAAGCGATACGACAGCAGTGAAGAAGAGACGCACCAATTCCTTGTTGGGCAGCAGGATGCGTTCGGCAAACGTGGCGGTCTCGACATCCTGCATGCGGAAGACGGCGGTCGCGCGGCTCGAACTCTCGCTCTCACCGACCCACGCGACGCGCTTGGCCTTGCTTTTGCTGAACTGGGTTGCGTTCGGTTGGCTGTACAGCGGCGCGCCCGTCGTGGCGGCGGCGATCGCGCCCCACGCATTGCACGCCGTGCACTGGCCCTGCCACTTGGCGTACCGCTGCCCACAGTCGTTGCAGCGGAAGCCGTGCGAGCTGGACGCAAAGCTGCGAGTGCGCAGCGAGGCGGCTGCGCTGAAGGAAGGCAGTATGGATTCCTCATGCCTGCCCATGGATCGTGCTGGGCCGCGTAGCGCCGCAGTCGCCGAGCGACGTGCTGCCAACACCACCGCTCGGATCGGCATCTTTGACAGGTGAGCTGCTCGGAGTTTCACATCACAATCATGTCGTATCCGGATGATCGTATACAGAATACCCGGTAGTATACGCACTATACACTGCAATTCCTGCGTGACCCTTCACAGGGCTGACAAGCAGCTCCCTTTTTGGCGCGAAGATGGATACACTTGGTTTGGGACATCTCTAGCACTGCACAATCCCATGCCCACAAAGGAGAAAGACGCTGACGCTATTTCCGCAACACGCAACACGCGCAAATGGGACGCTGCTGGGCATGTTCCCACTTCATCCACTCTTCCTCTCGCTCTCTCTCTCTCTCTCTCTCT
>JAADVZ010000161.1:0-47044 GCA_023335925.1 Pythium phragmitis | reverse complement strand
GGGAGGAAAGCGTCGTGACGTTGGACAGCTCCAAGGCGCCGTGACCTGACGCATTGTCGACCAGGAGCAGAACGCGTCGGCCGTGCATCTTGAGGTTGAAGCGGTGGGCCCACTCAGTATAAATTGAACGCGTCATCCACGCCTTCGCGTTGGCATGGTATTGGATGCTGATATGCTCGAAGTTGACGACGCGGAAGCATCGCGGCTGTTTGCTCGTGTGAATGACGAGGGGGTCGAGCTTTTCGGTGCCAGTCATGTTGCAGCCGAGGCCGATAGTAATACGTGTCTTGTCCTTCTTGCGGCCGCGGATTTGCTTGGTCGCCAGCGCTTGACTCGGGAGCATCCGGTAAAAGAGCCCAGTTTCGTCAAAGCTGAACACATCTGCAGGAGCATAGCCGTCCACAATCTCCATGAGCGCAGCCTGTTCAGTGGTGAGAGTGTCCGGGTCGACGGGGGCGGCGTCACTGTGGGCAACACGCAGACTGATGTTGTACCGGCGCTTGAACTTTTGGACCCACGACATCGACACCTGGCTCGGATGCACGAGCTCGTTTGCCATTTCGCACAGTACGTAGTCACTTTGAACGCCAGTCACTTCGTGGAGGTAGAAAAAGTCGAGCAGAGCTCCTCGGCTTCAGGGTAGTGAGGGCGGCGCTGGCGGCGAGCGTCCAGATTGAGCGAGGGCGACAGGGGGGTGGCGAGGATGCGCGACACAGTAGAGCGGACTACGGACTTGCCAAGCTCACCGAGAGCCCAGCATACCAGGTCTTGGTGCTTGACTCCCGGGTTGCTCTTGAAATGCGCGATGAGGCGAGTCTTCTGGCGGTATGTGAGGGTGTTGCGACCATTGGAGAATGCTCACCAACTTTCTGTGGGCTTGCAGTTTGGTCCACCCGAGTCGAGCTCGTTTGCTCATCGGCTCGTCTGACGTCCACCAATTTGTTTTGACTTGAAATTTGTATGCTGAAAATCGGTGCATCAGAAATGGGTTCTTATACAGAAAGTGTTCTTATATGGTGGGTCCTCTAATGGTGAAATAACTGTACCGGTACTGTACTACTACGTAGTATTCTCTTAGCTATCTATCAAATCAGATATGGGTACATATAACGCATATGACGAGATTTTGGCATGGCGCGTCACAGTCGCGGTTCGAGTATGATCGAAGTATTGATTTAGTGTACTTGACTGGGAAGGGGTTAGGACTCACCCATTTCTAGGCAAGGGCGGACCATATTCGAGACACCAGTGTGGACGGATATGCGGCGTCCCCCACAGACTCTGATGCAATCCCCACAAAGGACGACATGCGGGTCTCTGGGGCAAGAGAGTGGCACGGCGACCTGTCCCCGATACACTGTTGGACACTCGCCGCTGGACGGCGACGTCATCGTCGCGGAACCGTGCGCTCCTCCTTCCAGCTGCACACGCACATTGAAGAATTGAATTCGACCCATTTTTTCCCAGCCGCATTAGATGTCCGATGCGGTGCTTATTATAGTAGACGTGGAACATGGAGGTTCTGCATCCCGCCTCAACCACCAACGATTGTGTGTATACAATACAGTTTGTCAAAGGCGGAGGACGGCGCCTTGCAGTCAAAGGCCAAGATCTCCAAAGGCCATCGGTCCGATAAACTCGTGGCATCGTCCCCTTCCTCGTGACTCCTTTTGCCACCTGGCACACGAAACAGTCAGTCCGATTTGCGGATCCTCGTCGGCACGGACGCGGGGTCGGGGAACTTCGATCTGAGAATGTCATAAAATGACACAGGCGATCTTACACAGTAAAACATAATGTCATGCATAATTTACAGACATATATGTATTATGACAGTGAGTGAAGGAGGTCACGACGCTCACTGGGCATTCCACTCATCACTCCGAGTGGCGTCGCGGTCAACATGTTTGAACGTCCATCCACAGCCAGCAACAGCCAATTCTCCCCTTCGTCCGCTCTGTGTCTGAGCCAACTGGTTCCTCCCTTCTCCTCCTTCTCCCCCCTCCGCTCCGCACACATCGCCGGTCCCCTGCTCGTGTCCGTCCACGGGCTGCGTCCCGCCACCGAACTGGACGCCCACGTCGCGATTTCGCCCTCGGCATCCCGACGTTTCGCTTTCTGCGCTGGTCAGACCGGAAACAGAGGGCATCCTCCACAGTATTCTACTAGTAGTAGATCACCGTCCCTCCTCTCTCCTTCTCTCCGATCCGTGCCATGCTGCAGAGCGACGGCGGCGTGGTGTGCGAGTTCGTGCGCCAACGCTGTACTCACGACTCGCTCTTTCAGCCCTTCTACAAGCGGTGCGTCCAACGTCTAACTGTGGTCGTCTAACTGCCGCGCGACTAACCTTCATCTTTGTATTTTAGATCGAACCGCACCAAGGGATCCAAGGTATGGAAACCTATCGACTGTAACCCACGTCTAACTCGAATGCTCTAACGGTGCTGTGGTCTACCTGTGTGATACTCTCCGCGACCTGGCTACCCCCCGGTGCTTAGATTCTTCGGTACGTTCTCCGCTCCTCCAGTCTCCGCCCCCCAAGCCTTGTTGACACGCTCCCCTCCTCTTAGTTGCTTCCCGCACTGCTGCCCCAACCATGCGCACCGCGGCTTCTGCGGCTCCTCCCTCCACGTGCGCGTCGAGTGGCCGTCCTCCGCCTCCGCTGGCATCCGCCGACCGCCTCCGCCGCCGCCTTCGATCCGCGTGCTCGGCCGCTTCCGCCTGTCGGACACGCCGCGGCTGCCGCTGGGCCACGTCCTCGAGGCTGCCACCGTCTTCAACGCCGTGCAGTCGGACGATACGCCCAACGGCGAGTGGATTGACTCGCAAATGATTTACTCGTGGAGTGAGGTGCGTACAGTTTCTGAACCCTCCCCCCTCTGCTCTCCTCTCACCCCTCCAACTCTACTCTCGTCCAGACCAATTGGCTCTTCGAAATCAACAGCGCCGCGCGGTGGTTCTACGGCTGGGAGTCGAGCACCGTCAAGTCCCAGCGGCTTAAGGACCACGTGCTCGACGTGTACGTACTCGCGGCGGCCACGTCCCCCTCAGACGCGGACGTGCTCCGCGTTGTCGCCGCGACAACGTCGCCGGCTTTCCAGCTCATCTCGTTCCGTCGCGCCACCGATGACGCAATGCTCGCGCTCTCTGCGACGCACCACGTGCGCCAGCAGCTCCAAAGTGGAGGAGGCGGGGGAGGTAGGGGAGGAGGAGGAGGAGTGAGAGGAGGAGGAGGGGATCCCCACCACCAGCAGCACCCACTCCACCACCAACACTATGGAGGCGAAGAGAAACGCAGCATTGAACCGCGCCCCCCTCACGTCCGCTACCACGCTGACGCGCCCTCGGCCCTGTCAAGCGGTGGCCTGCCAGTCCGCGTGGCACCGCTGTCATCCGCTCCTCCAATTCCGTCCCCTGGGCGACCACTCCACCACCTCCACCCGCTACCGTCCACCCACTCGTCGGCGCCCACCACGAGGCCGCTCTCGCTGCCGTCGCTGCGTCCCCCGCTCGCCGCCTCCTCCGCGCCACCGGCGTCCTCCACCGTTCCCCAATGGACTGCACCTCCACTCGCGTCCTCGTTCGCCACGAGCCAACCGCTCACGGCGCTCGCACCGCTCCACCGACCTCCTCCGCCGTCTTCTCTTCGCGCGTACCACCCGCCACGTCAGAGCGCCGCTTCTCCACCGCCTCTGCCGTCCACCCGCCCGCTCATGCTCCGCCCGACGGCGTTCGCAGCACCCATGCAGACGCCCCACCACCAGGCGCAGGCGCGTCCCCAAGCGGTGTGGCGGCCACCGCAACTCGCCATCGCTCGTCCCACAAGCACCACTAGGACGGCCATGGCGACCATGTCGCTCTCGTCGTCCTCTGGCTCTGCTCCTCCGTCCTCTAGCTCGGAGGTGGGACGCGACTCGGCCGCGTGGGAGGTCACGAACGTGCTCGCGCAGCTCCACCAGATCCCGCTGGCTGACGCCTTTGAACGCGTCGCGTGGGTCCACGAGACGTATATGGAGTACGCCGCCGAGTACGCCAAGGAGGAGGCGGATGCGAAAGTGGAGAACGAAGGGAAAGAGGAGCGGAGGGGGAGCGTCGACATCAGCGCCGTCGGCGCCGACGCCGAGATGAGCGTGCGCCGCGCGCTGGCGTCACTCGGTCTCCACGCTTCCGCGACCCGCAAGCTGCCCCCGCGGCTGCTGGCGACGCTTACGGAGCTGGCCATTTGGCTCTTGTTTGATCCCGTGGCCATGCGGCTGCTCCAGAGCGCGGCCGTGACCGCGACCGAGGCGCTGGCCGACGCGACGCTCGTGCGGCGCCGCTTGAGCCGCGCCGTGTTTTTCCTCCACGACCACATCGGCCGCTTTCTGGAGCGAAGGTTCCAGACCACGATCGGTGACGTCTTGAGCGAGTGTGAGGCGCTGGGGATGCAGCTGCAGCACGAGGCGGACGCTCACGCCAGTGCGTTGATCGCAACCTCGCCGGCGTCAGTCGACGGAGCAGGAGGAGGAGGAGGAGGAGGAGGGGAGAGTGCCATGAGAGGACAAGCGGCATTCGTCGCCCAAGCGCGCGAGGTGCTGATCGCGACAAGACCGACCAAGCGCCGTCGGCTCCCAGAGGACCGCCAAGTGAAACCCCGCGGGAGCGACATGGCACTCAGTCACCACCTCTCGCGCCACTGGACTTGCTCGCTCAACGACGTGCTCGTGCACCGGACGTCGTCCGTCGCTGCCGACGCGTCGCTGCTCACGCTGCTCTGGTTCTACCGCCAGTTCAGCGCCGTCACGCTCGCGCTGGACGCGTCCGCGCGGCAGCTCTCGGTGCGCTCGCTCTTTGCGCTCGCGTCGCCGCTGGCGTCGCAATTCGTGCTCGACGGCCGCGACCGCTTTCTCCGCGCGTTCCCTGCCGGCGAGGCCACGCTCGCGATCGACGTGGGCCGCTACGCGTTCGGCGACTACGTCGGCGACTGGACGGGGGACGCGATCCGCGTGCAGCTCTACGCGTTCCTCTCGCCCTCGCAGCTCTCGAGCCACGACGACCTCCCGATCGAGCGCCTCGCCACCGACGCGGCGTGCGTCTGCTACGACGTGGCACTGCGCGTGGCAAGCGACAAGTCGCTCGCCGTCGACGTGGCCGTGACCACCGCCGCGCTTGACGTCGCGCGGCTGCGGCACGCCGGCCACGGGGACGCGCGGACGCTGCTGCGCGACATGACGACGTGGACGCTGCGCCAAAAGCTCGCGGTCCTGCGCGGCGGCGACGACGCGAGTCGCGTCGAGCTGATCTATCGCGCTGGACCAAGCACGGTGTAGTATGATTGATATGGCTACATCCAAGTATTCGATATAATGGAAAATAGACACGTTTTGTCTGGAATCAGATGCGGGTACATTGGACCTTTTCTTCCCGTCTGGATGATTGTGGCAGTGCCACACACCATGGTGATGATCTTAGTGGCAGGTCACCGCAAGGACGTGCAGAAACGTGCGCTTTGGCATCCTATCCCACTGTGAGAGACGCAGAACCATCTGGGTTCCCGAGACTCACTCCATTCTGCGCATTTCATTGGTCCAGAGACAGTCGCTTCTGGACACTTGCGGAGTCCTCCAAGGACCCGTTTGCCTTTCGTTTCAGTCTGTTTCCATCGAAACGGCCTACTTCATTGAACTGGGATGGCAGGAAACGGGTCCACCTTGCCATAAACAAAATGTCTGGATTTCGTCCAGCGTCCATCCATCCCCCGGACAAGTGAAATGTCAACGTCGGCCGCAACAGGATGAGTCCGTCCCGCCACTCGTCAGATCTCGTACATTACCGGTATGTACTGTACAGTGTGGAAAACCGCTCGACACGTGTATCAATCTGCGTTCCCATCCAGTTTCCGTGGATTCACTGGATGGTCCTGTGTCGTGGATTCACTGGATGGTCCGATGTCGTGGATTCACTGGATGGTCCGGTGGATAATTCAGTCTCTCTACCGGTAGATGATCCGTGGATAATTTCATCCATCATGCCACAGAATCCTTCCCGATCCCGACGTAAATGGAAATATACTGCTTTAGATTAATATACGTCTACGGAACTCCTCATCGGATCATCCGCGTGTACCTCAGCTCGGCCTGGACCACGGGCTCCCACGCGCGCACGAGCCGCAGCTTTTGCTGGAGCGAGCAGAAGGCGAGCTGCTGGACGGCGGCGTCCAGCGACTGGACCACGCGGGCGTCCGGCACGGCGCGCGACACGGCCACGCGCACGAGCAGCGCGTCCGGCGCGGGCGTCCAGAGCTGGAGCTGCACGCAGCGGCCGAGCGCCTGCGCCGCGCCCACGCCGCCTGCCCACGCGTAGAGATTGCAGTGGACGACCTGCGACGCCGCGTCCATCTCGCCCGTGTGGTCCCCCCAGTGGAGGCCGCCGGGCGCGAGCGCCGCCGTGGCGACGCCGCTGGGAAAGTGGCGGCACCAGTGGCTCGCGCCGTCGAGCGTGAGCCGCGCGCCCGTGTCGTGGCGGCCGCTCGCGTTCAGCAGCGACACGACGTCCATGGCACGGGCGTCGTCGAGGCGCACGGACACGGCGCCCAGTTCGCGCATGATGGCAAAGAGCGAGAGCACCGACAGGTCGTTGGCACTCGGCGTGGCAGCGACAGCAGCCACCGAGAGCCCGCCCTGCAGCAGGTTGCACTTCCACAGGCCGTTGATGGCCCACCGCGATGGCGCCACGCCACGCAGCGGGCGCTCGGGAGGTGCCACGCTGCCACGCCGCCTGGCCGCCGCGGCCTTGGCCTGCGTGGCAGTGAGCTCGCGGAGCATGGCCACGCACGCGCGCAGCCCCGTGGCGTACGCGTCGTGTGGCGCCACGGCGCTGCCCCGTGGATCCACGGCCCGCAGAACGTCCTCGAGCTGCCACCCGCGGTCGCGCAGGAACGCGTCCACGTGGCGCTCGAGCCACTCGACGAGCCCGCCGAACGCCGCCTCGAGCTGCGGCCGCGACAGGAGCGACGCTGCGTCGCGTGCCACGGCCGCGTGCACGGCGCGGTGCAGCTCGACGTCGAACGAGAGCCAGAGCAGCAGCTCACAGAGAATGGCCGTGGCGTCGCGCGAGAGCGACGGCGGCTGGGGAGCGGCCGCCACGCGCGCGCCCGCCAGCAGGCGCTGCACGGCGTCCACGGTGGGGCCCGTGGGCAGGTGCAGGCCGCTGGCGCGCGCGACGGCGTCGGCGTAGACGCGCTGGAACGTGTCCATGAACGCCACGGCCTCGGTGGCCGCCACGCGGTCGAGACACTGGCGCAGTCGCAGCAGCCGCAGCGCCGCCGTGGCCGTGGCGGCTGCCGGCTCCCGGCCGCGTGGCGCTTGCGTGGCCGTGCCCAGGCGGTCGATTGACATGGCGAGGTCCGCGATGGACGGACGGCTGGCCGGTCGTGGAAAGGGCGGTGCCATGGCAGCGGCAGAGGAGGAGGCCCACGGAGGCGGTCGTGGCATCGGCTGATAGTGCGGGGGAGGCGGATAGTACTGGCGGATCGAAGGAGACGGCAGCGGACGCACGAAAAGACGATCTGTCGGATACGACGGCGACACCTTCCCCTCCTCCTCCTCCTCCTCCTCCTCCTCTTCGCCCCCTCTGCTCTCCCACGGCGCGCGCCGCGTGCGTTGCATGGAGGAGGGGACCCGCTCAGCGCGGGGGGACGTCTTGTGCTGGGTCTTGCCGGACCCGCGGCTCGCGACCTTGTGGTCTCGCTGGACGGACAGCGCCTGCACGGCGCGCGGCGTCGCGCGGCGGAACGAGATGAGGCGGAACGGCGGCGACCGCGTGGCGGCGACGACCTCGAGCGGTCGGTGGTCCCCTGTGAGAGCGGACGCCGAGAAGGAGGGCGAGAGCACGACGACGTCGAGCACGTGGTGCTTGAGCCGGTGGCGCTTGGCCACGCCGCTCTCCCAGTGGTAGTACCACCGCGCCTCGCGGTTGATCTCGAACACGTAGTCGCTCGCGCGCGCGTCGCCCACGGCCGAGACGCGCGTGGCCGGGATCCACTCGCCGTGGGGGTTGCTCTCGCTCTGGAGCGACGCGGCGATCTCGGCGGGCGTGACGCGGTCGCCCGGCACAGGCCCGCGCGCGTCGTGGACGCGGAACTTGGCGAACACGACCACGTCGGGCTCCACGGGCCGCTCGGGCTTGGTCCAGTGGACGTCGAGAAAGAGCGACGCGCCGCAGAAGGAGCGCGTGACGTGGTCCGGACAGCAGTGCGGGAAGCACCGGAGGATCTTGTCGCCCTTGCGGAGGTTCGTGCTGATAGAATCCATAGAACAAGACAGTGAGCTCTCGGGAGGCCGGGAGTCACGGTGGACCGACGCACCGTGTGTAGTGCGGATGGAAGAGCTCGTCGTGGCCGCAGCGGCTGCGCGAGAAGGCGCAGGCGAAGCCGTAGAGCGGCGCCGGCTCGGACGCCGGGTGCACGCGCTCGTGCGCCACGTCGCCGTCGCTGTCGCTCGGGCTGCTCACGACGTTCATGGGGCGGGACGCGGAGGATTCGAAAGTGAGAGACCGCCGTGTCAGCGGCGGAGCAGGACGTTTGCGGAGAGCTGAAAGCTGAGCTGACGGCCCGCCAGGCTGAGAGCGACAAACGACAGGAGGATTTCGCAGCGCGCGTCCCGAAACCCCGACAGACAGACACGATTCGGTCACTTCCCGTGTACGCGACGAAAAGGGGACGCAACATTTGCTGACAGTCGGATCCACCACTGGCAGTGGCTCTGCTCTGTAGTGGATGCAGAAACTTGCTTGTGGACAGTCCCCAGTTCCTTCGGCTAAGGCTCAGCCTCTTCGAAGAGGCTGGGCCAAACCTTGAAGCCGTTCTGGACGTAAAATAGGCACGTTTCCCAGTCGCGGGTGGGAGGTCTCTCCGGAACGACGTTTTTTTGTTTGTTTTTGTTTTTGTTTGGGACGGACCTGTGGATGACTACACAAGGGGGACCGTAATCTTCGTCAAACAGCAGCACTTTGGATTTGGTGAATGCAGTCGTCAGCCGTCTACATGCTGACTGAGTGCCCTCTCTGGACTCAAGTGTCCATTGTGTACTGTATTACTGGGCTGCGCTTACCACACTAGTATTCAACGCCTGTTTTATCCGAAGCACCATGCTGCGGCGGCGTCGCTCATGGTGGTGGTGTGGTGTATTATACTAGTACATGTGTGGGGTTCTGGTCGATTTGTCGCCAATTTCGTCCAACTTTTCAGGCGCCTCGTCCAGCTGGGAAGTTTCGGGACAATATGTCATATTGGCATATTATATTGTCATATTATATGAGCCCCCTGAAGACAGTACAACTACTGTCTTGGAGTCCGTCTGCTATTTGAACACTGTACTTCAAGTGGCAAATGTGAGAACAAAACGAACTGTAAGAACCCAAATTTGGGTGAATTCCACTTCCACGATATGCATCATTCCCTATTCTATTCTGCAGTACGTACCCACTCCACTGTGATGGATAAGAACCGCAAGCGCTTCACTCGAATGGATAAGCACGGGGTTGTTAACCGTACACATGTTGTTTTACGCCCACGCAATACTGCCGTTGAGTGCTCCAACAGTATGTACGTTCTTCTCGCCCTGGCAGTAGACGCTACTGCGTCTCTTCATGGGCCTGTCCGGGGACGGGGGCCTACCTAAGAGACTCTATGACTCAAAGGAACAGCAGCCTGGGTGCTTTTCTCCCATAATCTCTGGGATACAGTGGACAGCAAATGGCCTCACCCACACCGCTGTCGTTCGACCCGTCATCCACTGGATGGCTTGACAACCAGTTACAGTCGATCTCGTCCCTAATCGCATAGATTACATTGAATGACCTAAAATCACATACTTTTGTCATCCGTGACAGTTTCACACGCTCGAAAAACAATGCCTATTTCCATTGAGAGTGAGTAAACCTTTGGCAATCTATATATCAGCAATGCGCTTGTGCAACTCCTTGGTCAATAACTCGTTGGTACTGCACAGTGCCAAACCCCTGAAGACTACCTATTCAGTCCAAAACAGACGCCACTGAGAACCCACCACCCCAACGAAACTCGCAGGAGACAGCGTGGGTTTTGTGGGGTTTGTTTTGGTGGAGAAATAGAGCGTGTGGTGCGACGGGACGTTGTCCAAACGGAAGCTGAATCAGTGGCGCCATGCATGAGTTGGCGACACACGTCCGGGTCAGTACAGTATTTACTGTAGTATTAAAGTACTACGGTACGGTAATATAGGCGTGTTTTGATAGCCCTCATCGATCATCCACTGTTATAGGGGAGCTGCGTACAGAGCTGATAGAGACAGTCAGACAGCAGGAGATTTAGTCATTTTGCAATGTGGGAGATGTGCTACTGTATTTTCATTGGCTGCTGCGAATCTCTCGCACTCTGACTCAGCATACAGTACAGTACTGTATTTTGAGTGGGTGGGCAGTGGTGGGCCAACTCTTAATCCTAATAATCCAAACCACCCGAGAGAAAGCTGAGCACACTACGCTTTTAAAGTCGAGGACTATCTCTGAGATGACTGTGAAGGCTCTGTTTGGTGGCGAAAACCCCATTTAACAGAATTTACTACAGTAGCCTTTGCAAACACGTCGGCTCTTGTACAGCAACTCATGCATAGAGGAGACTGTTTAGCACCTTTCGTCCGGATGTGTACACACACGTGACTCATTCCAGCCCCGCTCGCCTTTGCTGTGTCGTCTACCCAACAAATGCCACCATGGATCGACAATCCAGGACAGTGGACTGTCTGGACTCCACATAGGCAGTTGATGCCTCAGCAAAACGTCCGGCAATGCTGGACATTTTCTGGGCTTGCTGCCAGACTCTCAGAGTACTACTCTCAGAGTGATGTCTGGGACAGCAAAAGTACATTTATTCATCACAAGCGTGATTACTGTACCACTGCTCGTGCACTACTGTACCCCCGGGGGCGTTGGTAACCTTGTTGGTCCTTCTTGACCTCAAGAAGGTCAAGAAGGCAGATCCGTTAAACGAATGTTCGTCTTCGAATTCCTTCGCTTCTGCCGAATTATTGCATCAATACTCGCCTCTCTGCGCTCCTAAGAGGGGCCTCTGCACGCGACCTCCTTCTGAGAAGTCGACATGTAAACCTGTATTACTGTCCCAGGGAGAGAGAAAGACGATCGGGTCTTTCGCTGTCTGCATCCCTCAGCCTTTCTGTTTCACAACACACATATCTGTCTCTCTGCTGGTCTGAACCTTTCCCAACCAACCAATCAACCCGTCTGAGCTTCTTGCCACAATCATCCGCTCCTGCATACTAACCTGTCGGAACCGTTGTGCGTTGCCTTACCGTTGCGACTTGATATCCATGCTGGCAGCATGTATTATACGTATTATACCTATCGCATAAGTGTGGTTTAGGAGGCAGCATTGCTGCCTCCTAAACCACACTTATGCGATAGGTATTCTGATAATAGAAGCTCGTTGACTTGGTGGTACATGCAGTACAGTAGTAGTATCTACAGAGATCTCGAACACTCCATGGCATGTGCACTGTATCCCGACAGGTTCTAACCAGTATTTTTTATGCACTGCACGAGCCTATCAAGACTTTTGAAGAGTCTCTTATCCGTACACGTAGTAATACGCGTGTACACCTTCGTTCTTACCGCACTGCAGTCCTCATGATGGACATGGCAAGAGCAGCGTCGTCACGATCGCTATTCCCCAAGCGAGGCTTTCGAGCAGGAGACACTCGAATAGAATGCTATAATACAGCAGTACCTCATACCTGGGACCATATCCGATACGGTGGCTGGGCCTCTTTTCTCGTTTCTCGGATCACCCCCAGGCATCGAAACGTTCGAGCGTTGCGAACCTGGTGGTCGACTTTTGTTACACACGCTGATACAGTCGTCTTTTGGCTTATGGAGCGTGCTGTACTGATCTCCCGTCGCCACAGTTATGCTGCATGGCTTAGATCTTGAGGTCCACGAGATCTGTGTAAATCTCCAGGTAAGACCGCAATACATGGTCGCCGATTGGGTCGGACGTGGCAGGTCGTCGATGGAGAGAGGGGGACAGGAGGGGTCTCGTTGCTTTTTCTTGTTGGTTCAACCGCTCACTGTACTTGGATCATTGGGGAGGCGATGTAACCGAGTGAAGCAGCTGAAGAAAGACCAGTGCTGCTCTCTCAACAGCTCCAAGCAGCCCAATACTTTGCACTCTATTAGTTTTCACTCTAGTTGTACTGTGAGTATTCCAGTGGTCCAGGGATTTCGAGACAAGCTCGACACTCTCTCTCTCTCCATCCACAACAACGCTGAGCTTGGAGGTGACGTCGAGAGCAACGGAGAAGCCCCACCACATAGCGATGTGTACGTACTTCATTGTACGAATTCTTAATTAAAACCCTTCAATTGACTGGCTCCACGACTACAGTATCACTAGAGGGAGCTGGCGGCTTCTCCTTCTCTTCTTCTTGCTGCCTTGTCCTGTGAAGATGACGCGCCGATGGCGCTCCTGGCCGTGAGCGTACTGCAATGCAGGCCAGGGTGGCGGCGCGCTCGTGCTAGTGAAGATGATGGCACGCACGGACATGTAGCTGGGAATGCAAGCCTCCTCACACAGATGATGATGGTCGCCCACACTGTCGCCAGCCCTTGCAACAACAGGTGAAGGCATCGGCTCGTGTTCACTCGCGGCGGTAGGATGAGTTTAGAATTTTGAGACTGGATCAGAGTATTAGACTAATGGATCAATAGGCGTTGGTCACCGCCGACGGTGGTACTCGCCGAGCCACTCGGCGCTGGGCTGCCACTCCCTCACGAGCGCCAGTCGCTGCCGCAGCGACCGCGACTGGAGCTCGGGGCCCAATGCGGCGCGAGCGTCGAGACCGAGTGGTTGTGGGTCGACGTGGCCGTGGTTCACCATCACACGCACCCGCAGCGGCTCGCTGGCGGCCGCCGCCGCTCGGACGTGAACTTGAAAGCAGGACGCGTAGAGAGCGTCATCTCCGCCGTCTCCGGACGGCCACGCGTACCAGTTGAGGTGGATCTCGCGGCCGGACGGCGCCACTTTGCCCACGTAGTCGCCCACACGGGACCCCCCGAGCGCCACGGCCAGCGTCGACGCGCCGCTCGGCAGGTGGCGGGTCCAGCGGCACTGGTGGTCGAGCACGAGTGCCATCTCTGGACTTTCGTCTTTGCCTGGATCGGGGTCCGTCTCTGGATGGCCCGCAAGCGACCGCACGTGCAGCGTCCTGCTCGCACTGTCGTACTGGATCGCGAGCGCGCTGAACTCGCGCCAAAACCAGAGCAAATGCACGAGGCGCCAGTGCGGCTCGCTCTCTCTTGACCGCATCGCGTCCACGTCGAGATCTCGAAGCGTCGCGACCCACTCGCCGTCAAACACACTGGGTCTTGACGTCGCGTCTGCCCCACCGCGAAGGCCAGGGCGTTGGACCGCGTTCGCGTGGCGCTGCTGGTCCACGAACTCCTCCCGCACGTGGGCGACAAACGACTCGTACGCTGACGCCATGGCGTCTGCCGCTTCGTCGCCGCCTGGCTCAGCCGCCGCCACCAGCTCGGCCAGTGTGCAGTCGGTGCTGGACGTGAGGAACGCGTCCAGCTTCGTCCAGAGCCATCGCACGACGCCTGCCTCAAAGCGCCACCGTAGCGCGTGGCCGTCCAGCAGCGCCGCCGTGGCGTCCGAGCGCAGCCGCGCGCCACTGGGTGTGGACGGCCGGGTCCCACCAGAGCCACAGCGCCACGTGGCACGCGATCTCAAGCACTCGACTGGGCGGCTCTGCGTCCCCTCCGTGGTCGCCCCTGAGCTGCAGCAGGCGGACCAGTGCCTCGTCGGCAGAAGTGTTGGAATGGTGGGCGTTTGTTGGCGTCCAGCTCCGCTCGAATTGGCGCCAGAAGACGCTCTCCATCGCGGGCGTGAGGGAGACGACACACCGCAGCGGGATCCTCTCGATGAACCGCCACAGCGTGGCGAGGCCGCACACTTGGGACGCCAGTGACGCCATCGCTGGCACGCCGGACGTGTTGGCGTTGGCGTGCCAACGTTGGTGGACGGGCGCTTGCGGTGGCAGAACCAGCGGCGCGACCGGCGCGGGGCTCGCCGCGAGCAGCGACAGCGCCTCGGGCGTCGCGCGGCGGAACGAGATCATCTTGAAGGGCGGCGACTGCGCGGCCGCGACGACGCGGAACCGCTCCGAGGCGTGCGCCACGACCAGCACGTCCAGCACGTGCTCGCGCAGGCGGTGGGACTTGGCCACGCCGCTCTCCCATCCGTAGAACCAGCGCGCGCGGCCGTTGAGCTCGAACCGCCACGGCCGCGGGTCGCGGGCGTTGGCCGGCTGCTGGACGAGAGTCGACGCGATCCACTCGCCGTTGGGGTTGTCGTCGCTCTGGACGCACCGCGCGATCGCGTCCGGAGACAGCACGGCGCCGACGGGGAAGCCCCTCTCGTGCCGCAGGCGGAAGCGCCCAAAGACCAGCAGCCGGGGCAGGGCCTGGTGTTCGTCACTCGCGCGAGGGCCGTTGGCGTCGTTGGAATAGTTGGCGTCGTGGTCGTTGGAATAGTTGGATTTGGCGACGTTCCAGTGGACGTCGAGGTAGAGCGGAGCGCCGCAGAAGGAGCGTGCGACGTGGTCCGGACAGCAGTGCGGGAAGCACCGGAGGATCTTGGAGCCCTTGGTGCGGTTGGTGCTGAGAAGGCGTGAGTCCCGGCCAACAATCCGTTGGAAAAAAACCCAACAGAGATGGAGACTCACCGTTGGTAGTTGGCGCGGAAGAGCTCGGCGTGGGAGCACCCCTGACGCACGAAGCCGCACGTGAAGGCCATGGGAAGGGAGAGGGAAGGAGGGTGTGGTAGGATACCCGTCAGTGAGGCACTGAGTGGGAGGCCCATCCCAAGGGTCGAAGGAAAGAAAAACACCAGCGGCCGTTGCCACATGCGGCGCCAACGCAACGGCCGCTGGTGTTTTTTTTTTCCCTCTAGTGTTCTTCGAAGTACTTGCGGGTTCATTGGACAAACCCGACCCACGTGGTTAGATGAGACTCTTCCTGAGAGTGGAAAGGACGCGCTCGGTGTCTCATGTCACACTGACGAGGGGGACGTTTCTCACGCGTGACGAAAGGTTTGACATTTCGTTGGAAAGCAAGAGGTAAGTCTGTGGCAGAAACCAAGTTCGTAAGGTCACCACTCGACAGATTCTGTCCGCCGTCCTCTTCCTCTGGCACCAATGGCGGAGTCACGATGGAAGCAGTCTGCATCGGCTGTTTCGTCTCACCTCAAAACGCTGGCGTAGGATACAGTGGGTGCTCGTTGCTCTGGGTAGGGGAGACCACTGAGCCGCTCCCTATTGCATTCGAGTCTCTGTTGCGCCCGTCGCGGCTCGCACTGGAGTATACTCCACACGATGACACACATCCCCCACCAACTTCAAGTCGGTGCGACTGTCGAAGCGGACATTCCAATGTCGGAAGTCTGTCTTCCTTCCTTCCTCTCTCTTGAGACCCGACTGGACAGAGGAATGGCCGCCGTGTTTTTCCATTGAAGCCAACGTCGTTTCGTCCGCACGGATGACGATGACTAAAATGTCGAAGCCTGTGGAGAGCAAGCTCTGACTTTCCCGGTCCTGTACTGTGCGTAGTACCCATTCCATTCCCGGTGCGGTAAAGGACGAGAGGAGAAGGGGGTGGGAGAAGCGCCGACGGCAGAGAGCGCGACGGGGGAAGTGCAGTGGGAAACGCCGCCACCCAGGCGACTTCAGTCGCTCGCGACTTGACGATGGCGTCACCTGGGCGCCCTTGGACCGGATTCCGTTAACAGGAAAGGAGCGAGACACTCAAGTTCGTCAGCTCTCTGCCGCCGATGGATGACAAAGTATTAATAATGGATTCTAATGAAGCCTCGCACTCCCTCGCTACTGTGATGCAAACTTCAACACCATGTCACTAAACCCATCTTCTACGTCGGGGGCGTGACGGAGCGGTGCGTGGGCGTGTGGTGCATGACAAAGAAGGCCGTCGTGGTCGTTGCGTCGCTGTCGGCGCTGCTGCTGCCGGCAACCCCCGCGCGGTCCTCGTCCCCCGTCTGCGCCGCCGCCGCCACCTGTCCGCCTCGTCCCCCTCCTCGGTGGCTGCTGTCGACCGTGGTGCTAGTGCTGTTCACGTTGGCCGACGAGCCGCCCGTGGACGACCGGTGCCGCTGGCTCGCGATGGCGCGCAGTGCGTCCCTCACGACCTTCATACTCGGCCGGCTCTCGGGTCGCAGCGCCAGACACTGGCGGACTAGGTCCCTCACGCCCGCGGGGCACGACGGCGTCGGCTCCGCCTGAACCGCGCCGTCCGCGAGCCTCCGCAGCAGCGCCAGCTCGCACTTTTCTTCCGCAGCGTGGAGCAGCGTCGTGCCGCCTCCCGCCGCGTCGCCAGTGAATTTCGGCGGCGGCGTCGGCGGCATGGTCGGCTCGTGCAGCAGCAGCGTCGCGCCGCCGCCCAGCAGACTGTTGTGGCCCGACGGCATGCTCGAGAAGCGGAGATCGCTGGCGGCCAAGGGCGCGACGTCGTGCGCGGGCAGTCGCTTCTCCCAGCCGTCGTCGTCGTCGCTCGTCGAGTCGTCCCGCGGCCGCCAGTCGTGCATGTCTCCGTCCACCTCGACCCGTTCAAACGGCATCTCGAACGCGTCCAACTCCAGCAGCAGCACGCCAAACGCGTACACATCGGCCGCGGGGGACGCCGCCGCGGTCGCGGTCGTCGTCGTCATCGTGCTTGTCGACGACGCGCTGCGCAGACTGCGCTGCCGGCCGCGCAGGTGGCGCCGCAGCACCTCGGGGGCCATCCAGCGCCCGGCCTCGAGAAGAAACGTGTGGTCCACGCGCGGCGGCGGCACGTGCTGGTCGCGCTGCGCCGCCGTCGCCGCGGCGCGGGCCACCGCGTCCACAAACAGAGTGTGCTCCTGCTCGTCGTCCTCGTCCTCGACGGGCGCCACAAATACGTGGCGCCCAAAGCCCGTGAGCTTGGCGTGGCAGTCGTCGTCCAGGACGACGTTCCGCGACCGCAGATCGTTGTGCGCCACGCCACAGCCATGGAGAAACACGAGCGCCTCGGCAATGGCCAGCGCCACGCGCATGGCGAGGCCGTCGCTCCGCCACCGCGAGGGCGGCGCCGGCGGCTGCGTGAGCTCGAGGTACCCGCGGAGGTCGCCGTTGGCCATGTCTTCGATCGCGAGCTGCACGTCCGTGGGCGAGTTGAGCCACGTGACGCCCACGAGCCGCACGATCTGCGGGTGGCGCACGAACCGCAGCACTTGGATCTCGCGCATGAGCGCCGCCACGGCCGCGACCGCGCCTTCGTCATGGAGGTCGTCCGACCGGTGGGCCGTGGGCTGCAGCGCCTTGAGAAACACGGGCTGCGTGGCCACGCGCGCGAGCCAGAGCACCGAGTACTGGCCCGAGCCGATGACCTGGCGGTCGCGCACGAGGTCCCACGGCACGCGCAGCTGGAGCACGTCTTCGTCGTCCCAGAAGGACCACATCTGGAGCGCGCGCCACTCGGCGTCCGTCATCTCTCGGTCCGACGCGAGCTCCGTGGGCCACGCGCCGTCCGTCTGCGCGGCCGTGCCGGCCAGGAGCAGCCCGCCGCGCTTGGACGCCGCGTGGGCCCGCGCCCGCGAGCGGCGCCGCATCACGAGCGACGTGAGCGTGACGAGCACAAGCGCCGTGCCGATGGTGATGGCGATGACCGCGAGGTTGCGGTTGACGCGCGCGCGCGCCCGTGCGGCCGCGGCTTCGGCAGCCGGATCGTTGGTGCGCTTGTCGGTCGCGGACGACGCGAGGATGCAGACCGTGTACCCGAAGGAAAAGGACGCGACGGACGCGCCGCAGTCGCTCGACTGGAAGACGGACGGGTCCACGTACAGCGACTCGAGGCCGTTGAGGAACGCGGCGTGGGCAGCCGAGAGCGACGCCACGGCTCCGGGAGGGATCGGATTGCCGCGGAGATCTCTACGGAAAGCCAGAGGGGGTCATGTTAGTGGATTCCAGAGGACGAAACCCCGTGACGAAACACGTACAGATGCTGCAGCGACGGGAGCGCGAAGACGGCGGTCGGAAACGTCGTGAGGCGGTTGTTGGAGAGATTGAGAAACGTGAGCGTCGGGGGCAGGACGTGGGGCGGGAGATCGTTCGACTCGAGGCTGTTGCCGCTGGCGTCGAGCGATTCGAGTTTCGCGAGCGGCACCACGGGCGTGAGCGACGCGAGCCCACAGTTGGAGACATTGAGCGAGAGCAGCGCCGGCGGCACGGAGAGGGACATCGCCCTGTCGTTGTACGCGAGGTTTCTAGAAAAAGAGACGCTGGGATTAGAGCTGCTCGTGGTTAGAGTACAGAAAAAGGACCGTACAAGTGCTGGAGCGATGGCGGCAGGGAGGCCGCGCCGACGGTAAGGATCTTGTTGGACGCAAGGGACCTAAGGGAGTGGATTGGAACCACGTTAGTCCCGTCCTGCACAGAGACGAGGCAGTCGGAGTTAGACGTACAGATGCCGGAGCCGCGTCATGGTGGCTACGGCGTCTGCCACGTGCCGGCGGTCCGTCGCCGACAGATCCAGCGAAAGAAGATTTGGAAGCGACGAGAGCTGAGCGCTGACTGTGTCATCCGTGTCGGCTAGAGGGTTGGACGAGAGGTCGCTGTTGAGGAGGTAACCACGAAAGTGTTAGGCCCGGGATGACCACAGGGGACTATGGATTGGCAACCATGACCACGCACAGTATGCTCAGCTCGCGGTTCAACGAAGGGATAGCGGAAAACGTCTTGATTCCGCACCCAGCGAGCCGCAGTTCGCGCAAGCCCGAGAGAGCGGTGCTGTTTGTGAATGACTGGATGCCAGGATTGTTGGAGAGGTCGAGCGCGACTAACCCGGGGAGCAGCTCGACGTTGCCGGGGAAGCTGTCAAGCGCGCAGTCGCGCATGGAACTAAACAAAGAATGAGTGGAGATCAGACCCACCGAAGTCATGGATGAGGGGTGGGAACTGAAATGGACGTACAGTGTCTGGAGTGACTTCGGGAAATTGACGGTACCGATCTTCGGAATCTTGTTGCCGCCCAGAAACCTACACCAGAGGATAGACCGCCGTTAGACCGTGTGGATGTGTCTTCAACTGCAGTAGGATTTTCACCCACAGATTGCGGAGCATAGTGAGGTTGGATAGGGACAAAGGCAGCTCAGTGATTCCAGTGGACTGCAACGATCTAAATCATGCAGGCAAGACGTCAGCCCATGAGATTCCAAGACAAGCAAACGCAGAGGAGGCACGTGCAGTGTTCGAAGCGTGGCGGGCAACGTCGGGATGCTTGGGGGGAGGGGATTGTTATCCAGAGACCTAACACGATAGACCGGCTGGGTTAGATTACGTGCATGAAGTCGGCGCTGACCCTACGTGGCAGCCGGGACTTACAAAGCTTCGAGCACGTCAAATGATGTGGTATTTGGCCACCAGTCTAGAGCAACGTCATTGAGAGAGCTAGCACAACGAACTGTAAGCCGATGGCTAGACTCAAAGGCTGACACGCGTCAAACTCACAGATTCCGGAGAGTGGGCATCGTCGGAAGCGTCTTCCAATCGGACACGCTGACTTTGTTCAGGGCACTACAGGTAGAGGGAACCACCACGGTTAGGTACGTTAGTGCGTTGAAGTACCACACTGGCTTGACCTACAGATATCGGAGCGACGCGAAGCTGGTGCGCATGCCATCAGAGAGCGAGAATTTCATCAGTGGCGATGTCGTGGGTCCTGTCAGCGAGCTAAATACCACTTCTCAGACTGAGATTCCATGCACGCAGCAGTTTGGAGGCTGGAACGTACACCTGCATGATGGACGTCGGTAGCGTGAGCTGGTCGGCTATCCGCGTGACTGAGTCGTGGATGACGACAGTGGACTCGGCTTCATCGTTAGACGCTGCGGACGTAACGACGACGGCCGCGCGGCCATTGGGCTGGTCTTCCAGCCACTTGGCCGTCCACGTTGTGTCTGCAGCCTCTGTGGGGACGCAATCCACAGCACACGACGACGGAGCGTGGGTGCGATAGACGCAGAGTGAGTGGCTAGTGCTCGGGCCACACGCATCCGAACACGACTGGGACGTGAGAGTATTGGCCGCGTTAGACGTTGATGCGGGTCCGCACGGGATAGACCGCGAGGATAGAGCAGTTGTGTTCGCAGCAGTGTTTACCGCCGGTGCAAATAGCGCGAGCGGCAGCAGGACCAGTGCGCGGCTAGTACGTCTCCTCCGCGGCACACCAGGCAACGAACGACGCATGATGGAGAGAGGAGGGGAACGACGACCGGAGCAGAAGTGAGAGACGAGCGCTGGCGGACGAGGGTGGACGGATCAATCGATCGGTCGATAGCCGTGTCCAAGGCAGCGAAGTATTCGTCGATTTCTTCTTTTTCGCAGGCGTTTGTCTGGTGCGGCGACTTGTTCACCGAGGTCAGCCCTTCAGTCACTGACCGGAGCCCGCACAACTCTGAACTGACCTAGCCCTCTTTCCAGTAACCGTATTCATAAAAACCGATGCGACTCTATCATGAGCAGGGGTACAGTACGCGAATATGCATCGTATTATGGAATATGTAGACTCGCTCAAATGATTTGACTGGCCCAGCACATGGATACAGTGTGCATAGCGCGGGAGACACTGGCCACACTACTGGTCAAATCGCTGGTGACACCAGCGATTTCAGCCGGTAAATTCAAGAAGAGACTGCGTCCAAAGATTCTAGAGACTCGCTACCAAGAGTACAGCAAGCAGTACAGTACGGTACACACATGCGCCACCCAACGTTTAGTCTCTATGAATTGCACGATCCCTATTCACGATCCCTATACTGTAGTTGACCCGAGCACACAATGCTGAAGAGAACATGGAGTGTTCAGTCGATACAGTTTGTATCGCCATCACGCTTAGTCTTATGGTCCTATTGAAGAATGGACAAGCTGCTCGTCCATTCTTCCATTCTTCCGTTCTTCGCAGGGACCTAAGCCCATGCCGCGTCTCATACCGAAGCTTCGGTTCAATGTTCGCCCGGAGATTTGACTCGCAATCGAATCCAAAATCCAAATCCGGCAACGCACGCGAGTCGCATCCCGCCTGGCGTGCCGCGCCGATCACACGCGCTCGGTAAATTCAATATTCTAAGTACAGTAGCTGTGTTAGCTCTTTGCTGCTTTGACTCAGACTGATATAAACTGAGTCTGAGTAGTAGGATACTATTTTAGTACAGTAACATGTAATAACGTTATGACTACATAGAAATAGCCTCAATAGAGCGCGGGCTTCCAGGTAATATCGTAACCAGAATGTAACCGGTACGTAACGTAACCATGACTCATTGAAGCCCCGCACTCTATTGAGGCTGTTTCGCGCGATTTCATCCCCTCGCCAGGGGGGCCAATTGAGCACAAACTGACATGTTCCGCTCGTCGCAGTTCACGCTGGACAAGGGGCTCGGCCGCGTGGCACTCGCGGCCTTTGGCCTGGGCTTTGCCATGGCGCTACACGTAGCATTGCTGGTCGTCTACGGCGCCAGTCTCTGGACGGCGCCCGACGATGTCTCCGACCGCTGGCACTGCCTTGGGCTCTGGAGCGTCTATGTGGTCGCGCTTTGCTTTTTCCACCTCGCCGAGTTCATGCTCACAGCGTCGTTTAAGCCGCAGGACGTCTCGTACGAGTGTACGTCCTTCCAATCCTAAGAGACGCACAGGGCAAAGTGACTGACCACTCTATCGACCGATAGCCTTCTTACTCAACCACAGCAGCGAGTACCACATCGCACTGGTCGTGAGCGGCGCCGAATTTTGGCTCCAGGCGCTATTCGCGCCATCGTGGAAGGTTCGTCATACGTCCGTGCTGCTGACCGGATTCGTGCTCGTGTTCGTGGGTCAGAGCAGTCGCATCGCCGCGATGTGGACGGCCGCGTCCAACTTCTCCCATCGCATTGAACACCTCAAGCGGAAGGAGCACGTGCTGGTCACGCACGGCGTCTACCGCTATGTGCGCCACCCGTCCTACATGGGCTGGTTTCTTTGGACCGTCGGCAGCCAGGTGCTGCTCGCGAACCCACTCTGCGCCGTCGGCTACACGATCGTCTCGTGGGGCTTCTTCAAGGACCGCATCCCGTACGTCCATGAACCATCTGATCCCATTCCCTTTTTCTTTCAATCTTATTCGCCGGAATGATCTTATTCCTGTGAGCAGATACGAAGAGGAGCTGCTGCTCGGATTCTTCCCCGACGAATACCCAATCTATCGGAGTCGGACCGTTAGCGGCGTGCCGTTTGTGCGCTGACCCCCAGTGCCATCTTCAAACACAGCGAAGCGCAGGCAGCTTAATAGATCCAAGGCGTTTGCGCCGTTCATGCGAAGAAGAAGAGGAAGCCAAAGCAATTAGTATTAAATAGACGTGCGGGGATCAGCCTGTCTTGGCCTGCTTCTTCTTCTTCTTCTTCGTCTTGGTGGAGGCCGTTTCGCTAGTCGACGATGCTCTGTTCCCTTCCTCTGTCTCACTCTTTGCCGTATCGGATACCACAGGCAGCGGCGGCAACTCCTCTGTCCCCATGCGCACTTCAACATCAAAGACGACGTCAGATCCTCCTCGTTCTAGATGTCCCCCCTTCATCACTGACGCACCATAGGCGACGTCCACAAAGCTGCTGCTTGCACTTGCGGGCCACTCGCGGTGCATGCGCTGGAGCCGCGCGACGTCCCAGTACTCAACGTCGGCCACCAGCAGCCGCTTGCGCAGCGCGTCACGCTCGTACATGGTGCGCACGTTCTCCATCCACTCGAGCATGGCGAGCGCTGGGACCATGGGCGAGATCTGCTCCTCCTTCTCTTCGCCCTCCCCGCTCCCCTTCTCCTCCGTCACCAAGTCGTCCACGAGCTCCACAAACTCGTCCACAAACCCGCGCAACCGCCGCACGGCGTCCACAAGGTCCTTGAGGATGTCGCGCAGGAACGACGCGCTCTTCTCCATTGACATAAAGTGCTTTTCTAGCAGAAGCGCTGCCGTGTCGGGTATAAAGTCCAACACACCCAAAGGACTAACCGCCACACCAGGACTAACCGTGTGGTCGGCCAGCAGCGGCACGCGCTTGGCGACATTCGCAAGCGACGACAGCACCTGGGCGCCCTCGCGGTCCATGCGCTCGCATCGCTCCAGCTA
This sequence comes from Pythium phragmitis, assembly GCA_023335925.1. Lineage (NCBI taxonomy): Eukaryota > Oomycota > Peronosporomycetes > Pythiales > Pythiaceae > Pythium > Pythium phragmitis. The sequence continues at coordinate 23,829 of JAADVZ010000161.1, read as the reverse complement.
TAGTCAACACATGCATTTATTTAGATCCCATGATGTTTAGGTACTTGAGGATAGACGCCCACCTCGGCGAGGAAGACCTTGTGGAGCTTGTAGCATTTCTTGAGCGCCATTGCGGTGGACGAAATGGATAGGTATTGGTGGGATGGCCACAAAACCGGTAAAGTACCGGTATCCAAGACACCTCAGCATTCTCACGTCCACAACCTGCATCTTTGGACACCATGGGCGACTCGCAGAACTGGTCGTCGTTCGACGCAGAGGTGTCCAAGCCCAAGAAACCATCGGCGACGCCCGCTTCGAATCCCAGGAACGGCGGCAGCTTGCTCGGTCTCAAGCCTGTGGACCTGCGTAATCTGCGGAACCGTTTGGTCTTTGGCGGTCTCGTAGGTTTTTGCACGGGTGCGACCTTCGGCACGAGTGCGTATCTCTATCTATATTGGGTCTATATGGATAGTCCTCATCGTCTAACCGTCTCAACTTCTTTCATTGCAGTTGACTCGATCCGAGCCTACCAGAAGACCCACCCTCGCCTCGCGCTTGCGGCGCTCAATCCCGTGGCGCGCGGCGCGGCTGTGAGCGGAAGCGCTTTTGCCGGGTAATTGCCATTTTTATCGCATGAAGGGAGCGAAGTCTGCCCGCTGGATGGATAGACCTCTGCATCGCTCCTCATATCCAGCGTCTAACAGTCTCTCTCTCTAGCTTCTTCCTCGCGTACCAGGGCGTCAAAACCATTATGGAAGTACAGCGCGGCCAAGACGATCTCGTGAATCTCGGCGTCGCGACGGTCGTCGGAGGTGCGCCCTTTCTCTGGTCAAAAGTGCTACGCCATAACATTCCCTACGCTCTCATGCTCGTGGCGCTTGACCATTTCCATGAGGACATTAGCGAGGCGCGGCGGTAGGCCGCAGTGGAGTTGACGTACTATTTTAGGGTAGGAATGCCGTAATGGCAGTATACCGAGGTAGTACGGTCACTAGTAATACGTACAGGCGGTACAGCAGATTCGTCCACCATGACACTGCCTTCGTGACTGGGTGGCGTCATGCCTCAGCTCACCAGCTCCCCCAATCAACGCTCTGTATTCGTGGATCCGAAACGTCCGCTCCGCTCCTCGCTCCCCCGTCTCGCGAAAACTTTCACGTCAACATCCCTCAAAAGCGTCTAAAGTTCAACGCCTGCTCCCCACACATTCTGCTTCAAGCGTCCAAAGGTCGAAAGGTCTAACTGAGCGTCTAAACGACAATGAAGGGCTACGGACCCCAGGGCTTCCGCGAGTGCCGCGGCGACTACCGAGACGAAGCCGACCTCGAGATCCCTTCGCAGCCGCTCTACCGTTTCCAGTCGGCGCTCCCACGGCTGCCCGTGCCGCCGCTCGAGACCACGGTCGCGCTCTACCTCGAGACGCTGGCGCCGCTCGTAACGCCCGCTGAGCTCGCCCAGGCGAAGCAGCACGCGCAAGAGTTTCTGGGTCCCAAGGGCCTCGGCCAGGAGCTCCAGCGGCGCCTGCAGCAGCGCGCACGCGACCGCAGCGACACGTCGTACCTCGCCGAGTGGTGGAACGTCGGTGGCTATTTGGAGGTGCGCGACCCCGTGGTGTTCAATGTGAGCTACTTTTTCCACTTCGCCGATAGCGTCCACGCGGCGCAGCGCTCCAACATTGGCCGCGCGGCGTCGCTGCTGCGTGCGACCATGGCGTTCCGCCAGCAGGTCGTGGATGGGTCGCTGCAGCCCGAGCAGCTGGGCGCCGCCAAGACGCCGCTGTGTGCGACCGCGTACAAGTACATGTTCAACGCGTGCCGCATCCCGCACCGCCAGGCCGACACGTACCGCATCTACGACCCCGCGCTCCACAACCACGTCGTCGTCATGCGCCACAACAAGTTCTTCAAGATTGACATGCTGGACGCGGCCACCAAGCAAGTGCTGTCGTTTGAGCAGCTCTGCTTTCAGCTCCAGCGCGTGGTGGATGCCGCCGGCGCCAAGGAATCGGCGATTGGCGTGCTCAGTTCGGAGAACCGCGACAACTGGGCGGACGCGCGTGACGAGCTCGTGCGCACGGGCAACGAGGACGCGCTCCGTGCCATTGAGAGCGCGATCGTGCTCGTGAACCTTGACGACGCGTCGCCTGTGTCGCGCACCGAGGTCGCCGCAGGTCTGTGGCATGGCGACGGCCGCAACCGCTTCTACGATAAGTGCATCCAGTTGGTCGTGTTTGAAAATGGCAAGGCCGGTCTGCTGGGCGAGCACTCGATGCTGGACGGCATGCCCATGGCGGTGTACGCCGACTTTATGCTCACGCGGCTCCACAAGTCGCAGATCGACATGGGGCGCAAGGGCGCGACGACGCAGGAACTGAAGGCGCAACTGCCGCTGCCGCAGCCCGTCCCGTTCCGCTTTAGCCGCCAGACGCTTGCCAACATTGCATCGGCCGAGCGCACGTTTGATCAGACGGTGGCCGACCACGATCTCCACGTCGAGAGCTTCTACGGCTATGGCAAGAACGCCATCAAGACGTTCGGCATGAGCCCCGACGCGTTTGTGCAAATGGCGATCCAGCTCGCGTACAAGAAGCTCACGGGTTCCAACGCGGCCACGTACGAGGCCTCGCAGACGCGCATCTTTCTCCACGGCCGTACCGAGACGACGCGGTCGTGCTCGATCCAGAGTGCAGCGTTTACGGACGCCATGGTGGATCCCAGTGGTGCGTACTCTGCCGAAGACAAGCGTGTGCTGCTCAAGGCCGCGGTGGGCAACCACGTGCAGTACATGAAGAAAGCGGCCCAGAGCCACGGCGTGGACCGCCACTTGCTGGGCCTCCGCCTGCTCGTGCAGCCAGGGGAGCGCGTGCCGTTCTTTGAAGACCCGACCATGGCCAAGGCGCGCTACTGGCTCATCAGCACGAGCCACTTGACGAACGAGCGCTTTGACGGCTGGGGCTGGGGCGAGGTCGTGCCCGAAGGACTGGGCATCGCCTACAGCATCAAGAACCAGTCGGTGCAGTTCAATATCGCCTGCCGCCAGCAGCTCAGTGGGAAGTGGGCGCCGCGGATGGGCCATTTGCTCGAGGAGTCGCTCGTGGAGATGCAGGCGCTGTTCACGGACAGCAAGAAGACCAAGCAGACCCAGCCGCCGGCCAAGCTTTAGGACATCTTTGGGGTTACTACAGCTACAGACCAGGCCAGTCGGGGCGGAGCTCTTCCTTGCTCTCGGCGGTCACGCGGTCCGTGTTGAAGAGCTCAATGAACTAAATCAATCACATGTCGCAGAAAATAAGAGTGTTGGAGGAGTTGGTTGGTTAGACTGGTCTAACGCCAATACCTGTTGGTCCATCATGCGCGGCTTGGGTGCCGAAAAGCGAATGTACTCGTCAAAGATGGAGCTAAACGCCCACTTTTGGACCTTGCGCAGCGCGCCGACGAGGCAGCCCGTGCGGTGCTAGACATAGGAAAAGGTTAGTCCACGCTCACGTCGGTCTAAACCCTGGTTTCAATGCCGCTAACGGTTATACCTTGCCCTTGTTGCAGTGGATGAGCATGGGGTGGTTGCGCTTGTCCAGCACGGCCGTCAGCGCGGCCACGATGCCGTCCTCTGGGATGTCCACAAACGGCTCCTTGTTGCCCGGCACGCCAAATTGCAGTAGCTTGATGCCATGCATGCGGTTGAACTCACTGTTGGCCAGCGGATAGTCCTCCAGCACGAGCGTCAGGATCGACTTTAGACCGAGACACTTTTTCAGGAACGCAAAGTTTTTCTTCTTGGGAAAACCGCCTGCGAGAATTGGGAAGAGCATTAAAAAAAACGATGGCCTTACCGAGGAAGGCGTCTAAACGGGACGGGACCTACTGCGGTAGAGGCCCTTCTCGATCATGGCAAAGTTTTCCGGAGGGATGAGTTCCTCGTACTCGGCATCGTCGTCCTCATCCTTCGGGCGGAACGACTCGGCGAGAAGCGCCGACACGCTCACAGACGCCGCACTCATGGTCGTCCTTGAACTGTCACTGGATACGTTGGGTCACAGTGTCGCGGGATGTCATTATTGCCAATGCTAAGTTACGCTCGAACTGGGTATCCTTATTTTCTTCAATATGTAATGATATACTGTGATACTCAATATCGAGACGGACGGGTCATCTCGCGGGAGAGAGTGAGAAGAGACTTCAAGTCAAGTTGGCTCCATGCACGTGGCAGTAAAGGGCCATGAGTGCGGAAAAACCAAACACACTTTGGTGACCATAGTCTGGGGAGACTCTAAAGATCCCACCCCCATCTCAAATCGATCCCTCCCCGACTGAAGCAAATGTAGGGCGACCATCACTCTTCTTGGCATACTACTGTATTATAATTTGGGGTGGGATCTTTAGCGACCATAGTCTGGCCTGGCCCAAGCCAGGCCGCCTGGTTGACCAGACACCGAAAACAGATCGCAGCAGCATCGTGTGATTGCACAAGATTTGGGGTGGTTTACCCACCATGCAGTTTGATAGTTATTATGCCAGCATTGGCAGCCAACAAACAGCATGCGTTGTCCCAGCAGACATTGTTGGTCCGACAACAGCTTGCGTTCGTTGATGACAGGGAGCCGTGATTACTATCTCACTGTACCGCATGCCAGTTGAAGCGGGCGCTCCATCTGCCCATCAGTCGTCCATGGCTTCCACGTCAAGTGTTGCAAACGTTCCCCAATTCTCTGAATCAAGAGAGGGAGGATCTATTCAGATCGGATACTGCAAATGCAGCAATTTTCTACACTATCTTCTAAGAGTCTGGTGCAGGCCGCGGAGCAACTCCACCTTGTGGTTGTGTATTGTTTCTCTTTATGAAACGCCCAGCGGGACACACGTCCATCAAAATGTACGAAAGCAAGCCGCAGCATCTCTGGGACTGTTTCCACTGTATGGGACCCAGTGTCAAGTGACGAAAAGTCAAATAGAGCGCTCATCTCCTGTGATCGAGCTCCAATCTAGGCAAAGACAAAACTCTCCTCAATCACAACGACGTTCTTTCGACCACCACAAAGCAGTCCAAGACCAGGTACATTATTCTGGCTGGGGTGGAGAAGCAAATGGCGCATGTCGCTCAAATGTCCACCCCCATCCTCCATCAGTTTTATCAGTGGGGGATGGGAAAGGAGCTACGTCACGCTCCGCCTCAGTCGTTTCTGAACCGCCACAAGAAAATCGTGGTGGTTTAATCGTGGACCACGAAGACCAGATTCCGCAACGAGAGATCACCGAGCGTCGCTCGTTGCGGAATCTCGGCGAGCGTTCAATGCTGTAGCCCACGGCCTACGTACACTTTACTGCCCATATGAGGTGGGAACAGGAGGCCTGTTTCACACAGCACTCATAAAGGTGGCTGCACAACATGCTGTGTGGAAATTCTTTTTCGTACGTATGTTACTGTACAGTATTATCATGTACACAAACCACACGCTGGCAGTGGAGATCGCAGCTGTTCGGCAGATGCATGCACCACCGTCGATGCCAACACCAAGCAATAGCAACCTTTGTCAGAGCTGCCTGATCCCTTCACTTTTTCTATTCTCCGTACAGTAAACACCTCAGAATCAAGGTTTTACCAGACAAATGTGGAAACTCTCATATGTCCTGTTTGTGTCCACTATGTAGACAGAAAAAAGGCGTTCGATTTGGAAAGATTGAATCAGAGAACTACCCCGTCTCTATGGTGGGTGGGATTATCATGTTGATTGCAAATTTGACCTAACATGTTCAGTTGACTCTAGAAGATTGACTAATAAATACACCGTGATTTGGAATCCTATGTGCCTGGATTTACCGTTGAGGCTAGAGCTTGCCCGCAGCTGTGTGTGCAGAGAAGGGCCAGATGATCAACAGCTGGTGGTCGATTCCAACAGAAAAGTGGAAGAGAGTGGGCTTCGTGCTTGTTGCGTTCAGTGAGTGGGTCACTTACGCGCTACTCTGGCGATGAGAAAACGGGGAGGCGTAAAAAAAATCGCTCTGTGAGGAGCCACACACAGACACCTTCCCAGTCTATATACATACTCTCAAACCGTCTGTGAAGGGAGACCTCAAGGCTCAACACTCCCGCTTGGACACGGCTTCTTCTCTCTCTCCCGTGCGCGCACATCTTCTCGTTTCATTTCCCGACTCGCGCTTCGCCGGCGTTGTCTCCCTGACACGCCCCTCTTCCTTTCTTCCGGTGTATCCATCCAAGTAATTTACCGTACCTCCGCAACGTCTAACCGTCAACGGTTTAGACCTCCTCAGTCCATCCCAACGCCAGTCGCGCGTGACGCCGCCACAGGGGACGGACATGCTCGCGCCGATGAACCCGCCGCCGTTCGAGTACAAGCCCTTTGCGCACTACGCACCGTCGGCGCACCATGGCAGCACCAACGCCATGCCTCTCGAGCCGCAGCACGACGACCTCGCGCACTATGGCGCGTCTAACCACCACCACGGGTTTGGCCCCCCGTGGTCTAACCACGCTGTGAACGGTCTCCCGTTTGGCACGTTTGACCGCCATGACCACGACCACGACGACGACCACGACGACCACGACCATGATGAGCATGATGAGCCGGAGCACGAGCCCGTGACGCCCACGGGGGATCCCGCGGCTTCCAAGCGCAAGCCCCGCAGCAAGGCGAGCGGCGGCAAGCACGAGGTCTTCGTGTGCCCCGAGGTCCACTGCGGCAAGACGTTTCCGCGGTCGTTCGCGCTGCGGCGCCACATGCGCATCCACACGGGCACCAAGCCGTACGCGTGCGACGTGGACGGCTGCGCGCAGCGGTTCAATACGTCGGGCAACCTGAGCCGCCACAAGCGCATCCACAGCGGCGAGCGGCCGTACCCGTGCGTGTTTGCGAGCTGCGGCAAGCGCTTCAACACGAGCACCAAGCTCAAGCGCCACATGCGGATCCACTTTCCCGACGGCCAGTCGCTCTTCCACTGCGTGCAGCACGCGTGCGCGTTCGCGTGCGACAACTACAAGGAGTACGTGCACCACCAGCGGCAGCACGGCAACCCCATGTACGCGGTGCCGCCCAAGGACGAGAACGCCGCCCCGAGCAACGTGGCCACGACCTCCAAGCCCAAGCATGGTCGTGCGACGGTCAAGGGCAGCGCCAAGACCAAGCGGGTCGCCCACGCGCAGTCGCAGCCGCGCGTGAGCAAGGCGAGCAAGGCCGCGGCGGCCGCCACGACGGCCGCACTGACGGGGGACTACCTCGGTGACCGTCGCTTTGGCGACCACCACCACCATCACGCGTCGCCCTCGACCTCGGCCGCAACGGCAGGACTGAGCATGCTCCTGAAAGAGGCCCACCACCGCGACGATACGGACAGTGAGTATCTGCAAGACCACCGACAGCCGCGGCCGTCGTCGCTCAAGAGCCAAGCTATGGACGCGCCGCGGCTACCGTTCCCCACTGGCGCCTTCCCGTCCGAGTCAATCGCCGGCGCGTCGCCCATGAACCTCAACCTCGCCTCGACCTTTGGCTCGACGTTCCCCAAGCCGCCGTCGTCGCAGACGGCGTACTACGACCACCCATCAGCGTCGTCGTCGTCGTTCCCATCGTACCTGCGGGGACCCCCCAGCGACGTGTACGGCCAGCAGCACCACCAGCACCACGGCAACCCGTCGTCGTCGTACCACGACGGCGGCCACTTTCCGCCGCTGCGACCGGAGGACGCAGGCGACGACGACTACGACTCGTCGCCGCGCGAGCGCCACCACCACCACCAGCCGCAGCACCACCACCACGGCCACCACGGCCATGAGCAGCACCAGCATAGCGACAGCGAGGACGACAAGTATGGTGGTTACACGCAGACCCACGCGGTCGGATCCGACTTTACGGGTGAGGAGCTCAGCGCCGTGCTCGAGCTCATGAAGGACTCGTAGGGGTCTAAAGTCTCGGCGGGAAGGTGTGCGGGCGGCGCAGTTCAAGCGTGTGTATGTACTATGAGCGGATCCCCCTCCTCCTCGTCTCCAGTTTAGTTCACTCTGGTAGGTAGGATAGCTTTCGCGTACTATCCTGTCGTAATTTAAGTCTTTGATGTTGAAGTGGGGGTTTGTGTTTAGACTTGCGATCTTACAGGGTCTAAACTGCTACTGCAGTGTTCTAAGATGTTGAAGGTACCATGGTGCTTGGTGGAATGGAAGGTCTGATAATACCTATAGAGCGCTCATGAGTCTAGGGGCTTTATCAGAGCACCATGTCAAATGAAACGAGCACAGACTGCACAGGGTCTAAAGTTTCCACCTTTCATCCTTAGACTAGAGATCAAGTGTGGAAAGGATATGTAATACCGATCGATCGAGCACCGCTAGTGATTAACAGCAACCGTACAGTATTGTACAGAGCGTTTCGCATAGAAGCGCGCTGATTCTTCCCAGTCATTTCAAGGGTCTTACCAGCGTTACGGAAGTTGCTCCATCAATCGTTTCAGGCTGAAATTCAGCTGGTGTTCGTCTGTTTATCATTATCCATGATTGTGCCTTGGTCCCCAGATCTCAGGTCCAGTCCGGTCCTGATCATCCATAGGTCAGTTGCAGTCGGTGATCAAATTACTGTATTATGGGAGTCGTTCTCATACAGTAGTGGGACGTGTCTCATGGCTTCGTCCACAGGCGAAGCGCAACCGGATTCTCACACTTTCCAAGAGTCTTGGTGATCAGACTCACTCACTGACCGTCAGTGACCACTGACCGCCAATAGTGGGACGTGCTGCCGCGACACACCGCTCGGGAGACAGTCCGGGACTTCCTTCAGAACCTGTACAAGTTGTTCAGTACCGGTACTGTACAGTGTACAAGGCTACACAAGGCTACTGTACACTGTACAGTAGCCTGGAGCAGCCTTGAGTCTGTAGCCTAGAGTCTGTAGGTTCTGTTCCAGAGCAGAGCAGAAACCGCGTTACAGTCTGCACTTCAGACTGTAACGCGGTTTGCAGCATGAATCCAGAGTCGAGCGTTTTTCCAAAGCTCGACTCTGGATGATCCAAGTTCTTAGTTGGATCTTAAGCACTGAATCGGACAAAGTACCTGCGTGGCAACCTGCGGGTCAGCAGTGCCTAGTTTTGATTTTTAAGAATGCCTTTGGCATAATGCCCATTATAATATTTAGTGAGGCCTGAGAATGATAATCATGTCAAGTCGTGTTGGTGAAATGTTTGTCAGATCCGTGCGGTAGCTGGAGCCTCAGATATTATGACAATAATAAATGCGGAACAATACTTCCTGAACTTGCAGGAACAGAACAGGAAGTCTGGGGGCGGTTGCAGGAGTTGATGTCCGGCATATATATTGACTGTGAGTCGACATAACTCCAGATGCTATATTTGCTCCGCGTGGGGCTCATGCGGAACAAACATAGCGTCTGGAGTCCAAAGTGGAGTGTACTATAATACGTAAAGGGTCTTGGAAAGACGGGCAGCTGTCCATGCGGACATGATGTGTCAAGTTGCAGCTTGTCGGCTTCACTGCAGGGTACTGTCCTGTACGCTGGCTGAAATGCGTGTGCCAACATGGGATTCCATACTGTAGTGTAACTCTATTGTTGCGGCTGGCATCCATTGTTGGCACCCATCGTGCCATCATTGCAGTTGCAATGGCGGCCAGGCGCAAGTGTGACGCAAACATCACTGACTTCGTTCGCATTAACTTTGAAGTGCTGTATGAAGACTGCAGCTGTACAGTACAGTAGTCCATTGTTCCTTCTCGACAGGCCCCTGAAGTATTATGGAGCGTAAGGAGTGTAGGAGCGATCATACCTTTCCAACAAATCTGTAGGATATAGTATTAGTGGAGTTGTGTTTGCAGACGTCGCCTTCCTCACGGATGTGGTGGCTTTCCTCTGCCTTCGCCTTGGATGCTCAAAATGATTGTGGCAGCAATTATCCTTTACTGTACTATTAGTACTGCGTTTGGATAAACTATCCTAAAACCAAATAAAATACATTCTGTAGGGGAATTCCCCCTACAAAGTATACTTACGGTAGTTATTTGGTCGTGATCCCGAAAAGCGTGATCTTTTCGGTATCACGACGCGTTCCTTATAGTAGTACACTGTGTAGTTGGTGGCACAGCGCTGACAGAGCCAATGGCACTGTCAGCGCACTCTGATATATTGACCTTGAGCTCTTGCAGGCGACAGGGCAGGTGCCACAGTGGAGAGGCCTGGCACCACAAGCGGCGTCATCATCCACTTCCGCCGCGGTCCCACTCCCTCCCGTCCGCACCCTGAGTTTTTTCTGGTCCTTGGCCGCCGACTGGAGCGGGGGATGGGGATGGATGACCGTCACGTTTCTCGTCATGTCCCTCCCCCCTCCTCTTCACGCAGCTGGTGTCGGCGCGTCTCGGACTCAACGATTGCGTTTCGAGTCGGCGTCACCCACAGCGGGCCGATGCCGCGGCTGACTCGACCACCCTCACTCTCCGTTATCCCCGCTCGAGTTCACGTACTTCCACTCCCCCATGCCGCTCGCTATCGCCGTCTCGCCGGCCTCTGCCGCCTCCCCCTCGACGCCGTCCGAGTCGACGCCGCGAGAGATCGCGCCTTTCCTCAAGAGCCTCCGCGCCATGCTGGACCACGAGAGCGACGCCGTGCTGCGCTGGACGCCCGACGGCCGCGCCTTTGAGATCCGCGACGTGGCGTCGCTCACCAAGGAGATCCTCCCCAAGTACTTTAAGCACGCCAAGTACGCGAGCTTCCAGCGGCAGCTCAACTACTTCCACTTCCGCAAGTGGACCAAGTCCCGCACCGAGGTCTGCACGTTCGCCAACCCGCATTTCCAGCGCGACGAGCCCCATCTGAGCTGGTGCATTCTGCGCAAGCGGTCGCTGTGCGACGCGAAGCCCTCCGCGGCGTCCCCCGTGGACAAGACGTCTTCTCCGCCGACGCCGTCCATGTCCTCGTGCTCTCAATCGGACGGCGTGAGCGACGACAGCGCGTCACTGTGCGAGAGTCCGCTGGGCGAACTGGACGTGGCGCTCGACTGGATCGACGCCGTGTTCCCGTCGCTCGAGATGCTCCATGCGCTCGGCCAGGACGACAGCAGCGAAACGGCCAAGCGCCACCACCACGCGCTCAAGTCCAAGACGCGCGCACCGCGCCGCCGCGACGCGCCCATGCCGTCGCAGAGCGTCGAGTACGTGGCGTGGTGATGGAGTGATATACTAAATTTAGTTATTTAAGCGATAATGACCGTTTCAGTTAAAAACGAGTGTGGGTTTACGTTCGGCAGTGGGAGTGGATGTTTACGATACAATTTGGTGGGGAGTCCAAGGCACACAGGTGTCCCAGCCTGGGACACCTGTGTGCCTTCCTTGATGTGGACCCACCCGATGCCTGACCGCTCCAACCCGAGGGCTGTGCAACTTGGATCCGCCCGTCCAGTCCACCAGCCAACGCTTGACTAATACAGACTGTACAGTAACGTTACTACTCTACAGCATCTCGATCCACCCCGCACGTGCCACTGCTCGTGGGGTTTGCAGGCACTGTAGCCAACTCGTTATCTTATTCTCGTCCGAATGGAAAACCACATAGTACTCTCCAAAAGCTTCTGGACAATTGACTCGAAGATCATCGGGGCCATCACTGATCAGGACGCGGACTATCCAGTTGACTGGATCTCTCGCTCAGTGCGCGTCCCTCCGAAATTCATGAGCCTCTTGCCAAGACTGCTCAACTCTGGACTCCAGACTCTTTCATCGATTCAAGCAGCTCTGAAATGGCAAATTAAAAAACTTAAATACTTTAACAGCGGCTTCACTACACTACAATCGAACTGGATTTTCTATCTCTCCAGCGACGAGTAGAGCGAGTCGATCCAGTCGAGCGAGTGGGCGTTCATCTCGAGCGACTCGTCCAGCGTGACGCCAAACGGGTAGGACCAGTCATGCAGCATCGGCTCCAGCGGCATGCTACTGTAGTACAACTGCGGGTGCTGCTGCTGGTGGTGCAGCATCGCTGTCGCGTCCGTGGGTGACTTGAGTCCGCTGAAGGCGTCAGCGTCCACCGCACGCGGCAGCGGCGAGGTCGTCTTGGGCACGACAATCGCCAGGCTGCTTGTCCTGGTAATCGGACGGCTAATCGTCATTGGTCCTGACTTTTTGCGCGTGATTTTCCACATGAGATCGGGCGCGTCGCGCTGAAATTGCGGGTTCGAGAACGTGCAGACGGCCGACTTGGAGCGCGTCCACTTGCGGAAGTTGAAATAGTTCAGCTGTCGCTGAAAGCTGCTGTACTTGGCGTGCTTGAAGTACTTGGGGAGCACGTCCTTGGTGAGCTGCACGAGGTCGCGGATCTCAAACGCCTCGCCGTCCGGCGTCCAGCACAGGACCGACGCGTGCTCCGTGTCGAGCATGCGCCGCAGGCTGCGCAGGAACGGCGCCATCTCCTTGGTCGTAGTGGTCATGGTTGGATCGTGGGTCGTGGGAAGACTTGCGCTGGACACGGCGAGACGCAGACTGTGGGCGGGTTGGAAAGTGGGGGCTGGTTGCGCGAGAGACAGTGGCAAGAGCGTGGTGCATACTGCACTACAGTAGTACAGGAGCAATGATTGTGGCGTGTTCAGTGTCGGGAAACGAGCGGACAGGCCTCAAGAAACTCTCTTGCACGAACTGACCCGCTGACTCTTGTGCAAAGAGACAGCCCCGTCGCGACGTAAATTTTATTTTTCTAGGTTTGATTTCGTACTGGAGGACTGTACAGTACAGTACTGCATGAACAGACTGGACGGTGATCATGTGATCTGCATCCATCAATCAGAGTGGATACGAAAGAGAAAGTGACAGCGTGTGAAATACGGTACGTAGAGAGGGGAGCGAGGGATCCACTGGATCGTACGTAGGCAGCTGCCCGCCCACTGGTCTCTTGGCGGCAGTTGGACTCCTCTGCTTGTTGGCAAAGCCATTGGGTGGAGGGATGTGACGCGCACGCCAGCGAAGTGGATTGCGAACAGTTGAGACTCTCCACTCGAGAGAGATATGAACAGAGTGAGTTCTTGTGGGTTCAGCTGCGGATCAGCGAGCTATATCAGTATATCATGTTACATGCGCTAAAATGTAATAAAAGAACGAGATGGCGAGAGTCCCCCCCAGTGACCAAGTTGTTGTTCCGTACAGTGTTGCTGCCAAGTTGGCAGCACACACAGTACTGTACAGGGTTGGCAGTGCCAACCATGGAGTCCCTAAAGGAATCTCACGCGTGTGCTGAGCGGAAGAATCGGGCGTCCAGAGAGTCTGCCAGAGAGGACGTGGTGGCGTCGTCACACTACCACAGTACAGCTGTCAACTGCACTGTAATATTCAGCGCCCTCACTCCACTTAGCATTCAACCTGAGAGACCCACGAATCTGTGAGCTCTGGTCTGCCGTGCCGACCAGTATTGTACAGTACAGTCCTCAGCTTACACTGGATCCAGTGCATGCACCCAGCGGCAGTCCCTGTATGTACAGTACATACTGTACCGGGACTGCCGCTGGCGCATACTGTGTACTGTACTGTACACCGGGACACCGTACAGTATCGTGTCACACGATTCGTGTGCAATCCTCTCAGACCAAGTGGAATGGCAGGACAGCGGGAGTTGATATCTCGCTGACGTATCAACTCTCACCAAGGTCCTGTAACTTACAGGCTGAAAACGGTTTACGAAGCCATCCGTCCAGAGTCTGGACGGATGGTGCTGCATATGGACAGGCTCAGACTTGAAGCTGCTTCGCCAACTAACGTGAGGACAGATTTCTTCCCTGCTTTCTCCGTCTGCAAAGGCCGAAGCAGTGCAGACGCGCTTATACAGTTACAATTAATGGACCAGCCTCCGTGGGCGGGCGGGGTGCTGTGTTCCCGTTTTCGCCAGAAGCGGCTTAGCAGGTTAGTCTGGATGCAGAGTGGATCCAGAGCGGATCTGCAGGAGTGCTGGCTGGACCGCCGCCAGACCACCAGTGCGACAGATGCTCGCACTATATGCGTACGGTACTATTGTGGGTGCCTCCCATGACCGCGCCCAGTGGTGGCGAGTCGTCTTGTGGATCCGATGGACCGCCAGAAATGCGGTTTGCGTAGCTGCTCGTTTTCTGGACGGGGAGGGGAATCCACAGCTCCGTAAGGACACGCCACGCGGTGCCGTCAACAAGAGCGTCAAGCTGTTCAATACAGTAGTGTACAGTACACTTTGTGGAGGAAGGGAGGAATCCTTCCTCACCCAAAGGTGCTCTCCCTTGCTTGCCCCACGGTGGCCAAGATGACGCCGCGTAATACGTGAGAACTCTTCTTCCTGGATCACGCGACGTTGTGTTGTGGGCTCGTGGCTCGGGTGCAAAGGCGCGACCTTGTCGTCAGCCAGTGCTGATATACGACAGCTTGTGGACCCCCTCGCGTCCATCTGGTATTGCCAAGGGGTCCATCATCATCAGTTGCGGGGGCCTGAAATCCCAGACGGGCATGAATTATACGACGTCGGGTCCTTTTTTCACCGATCTGGATCGTCCGGATCTGAATAGACAGACGGATCCCACTTCAACAACATGCTGCGTTTCTGGACTGTGCCATCTTCATGGTATGTACACGAGAGTGCTATTACTGTAATCGGTTTATCACAACAGGCTTAGGATCAGACGCTGGACGCGGTCCGGAAATAAAACGAAACGGGGCTCACGGGCTCCTGCTGGATCTGATGCTGAAGGTGCTGATACGTGTACGGCGTCCACGCTGGCGGCTTGAACTCCGCGGCCTCGTCCAGCAGCTCAAGGCTCGCGATGGACGGGAACTGGTCGTCGATCCACTGGAGCAGGTCGTCCGCTGTCCGGAAATCCGCGCCGTCGGAGGACTGTGACTCGGACACGGCGCGGTCTCTGAACCCGTCCAGAGCCAACTCCGGGGTTGCCTGCCGTTCAAAGGACTGGGCGCGCTGGCGTTGGCGCTGGCGTTTGAGCTTTTGCCTCCGGCTCGTGTCGCGCTTGCGCGTGATGCGCCACGTGAGCTCCGGAGCCTCGCGCACAAAGTGCGGGTTCGCGAACGTGCACCGCGGGCTCTTGGACTTGGTCCACTTGCGGAAGTGGAAGTAGTTGAGCTGCCGCTGGAAGCTCGCGTACTTGGCGTGCTTGAAGTACTTGGGCAGCACGACGTGGGTCATTTGATGCAGATCGAGGATCTCGAAGGCGCGGCCGTCCGGTGTCCACCGCAAAATGGACGGCGCCTCGTGGTCCAGCATCTCGCGGAGCTGGCGCAGAAACGGCGCCAGCTCCCGCGGCTTGGCGCTGGCAGCTGTGGGCGTCAGCGTCTGCGGCGGCGAGCTGTCATACTCGAGGGTCGAGTCGCTGTCGCCACTGTCAGACGGCGACGACGGGATGCGGATCGAGAGCCGTCCTGCCATGGTGTCCAGTACGGAATGCGTCTCCATTGTCCGGTACTGTCGTGGGGTGCTGGGCTGAGAGGAAAGCGAGCAAATCGGACAATGGTCTCTCCACGCCAATCGCAAAGTGATCGCATCACGATGGCGATGGTACTGAACGGCGTTGGATCCGCTGGGATGAGCCTTTCTCTGCTGCACCGACAGCAACCCGAGCCGGAGGATTGAGAAGAGGATGCGCGCGGGTCCACTGGGGCACTGGATCACGTATTGGAGACTACATCCCTGCTTAAAGAGATATGAACACCTAGTATACGGAATGTTGGTAAAAATATATTTCACCTTTCTACTAATTCTGTGTCTTTTGATACCCCTCCCAAAGTGATACAAAAGTTAATTGGTGTCTCGGCCTACGGAATTTCACCCACGGCTCGTCTGTCGCTCAATCCAGCCAGCGCACACAGGCCATCTCAGGCGTCTGTCGCTCGTGCCCTCGGGCTCTTCTCCTTCTGGCGAATGCCTAAGCGACTGTGTGACTTACCTGTACAGGTACTGGGGTGTAAAGACTCTTTGCGCCCCAGTAAGTCACACAGTCGCCCCGGCAGACGCGACAGTCTTTACTACAGACTGTCGCGTCTCGTGCTGGGCAGGCTGGCAGCTCCGTCTTCCTTGACCACCGTCGGCATGTGTAGAATGCAGTGAACAGTACTATCGTTGTTTCGCTTTGAACGAGGCAGAGAGGAAACTGAGCCATCAGCAATGCTGATCTCAGCATGGAGTGCAGCTGCGGGACCCCATCGCGACTCAAGTTCTCAAGTTTAGCAACCCAGCCCCGGAAGAGAACCAGGTCTAGATCGGATTCCTGTATGAGGTGAAGGGATCCGATCACGACCGTGCGCTCGCGTGCGTGCGTGAACGTGAACATTAAGTCCACTTGTGGTCCCATCTCTCTCGTCATCTTTCCAACTCTCTCGCTCGCTCTTTCTTTCTCCCTCTCCTCCCTTTCTCGTCTCCCGGATACAAAACGTTGACAGGATCCATCCACTGGATTACTGTCCATGTACCGGGAACATTATCCAGTCCAGAGTCCGCTCACCGAGACCAGTTTGCTTTCCCAGAATCAATGTGGACGGCAGCTGGGGGATCATACTCGATTTTCTGTGCACTGTAACGTTTGTGCATGGCCGTGCCGTCGTGCCCCCACATGAACACGGGCAACTTTTAGTGCACACTGATTTTAATCATGATTGTCAATTAAAATCAACAATCAGTACCGCGACTCTCTATACAAGAGACCTGGAGATTCATGCCATCTCCCATGTCGTTCTTCTTAGCTGGTGGTCCTTTCGACTGGGTGCGATGTGGCAGCATCCGCCTGCACGTTCATGCTGGAGGAAGGCGCCTGCACCCACGTGACGTGGCGCACGAAGAGATATCATTGAGGACCTTGAATCGGCGGCTCTCGTTTCCGCTGCAGACACCTCAAGGCAGGACCTTGACTCAAGGTCCTTGAGGAAACAATTCAACCACCAGTCGAGAAGGAACAAGTCACTCGAGAGCTGTTTGCAGCATCAAAGCGATCAATATCACACGGGTCCAGTAAACGGATGTGACTCCACGCACAGTTTCACTTCTTTGATAAGTTACAGTTTTCTCAGCTCCGCCCCTCTCTTGTTAATACGGCCCTTCAGGACCAGGTTCGTTCGACGAAAGAGTATGGGAGAGAGAGACAGGTGTGGTTCACAACGTGTGAACATGATTAGTTGCACGCACGCCAGGCCACTCGAGGGTCGGATGATCCGACACTCTAGTGACCTGGCGTGCGGACTGATAAAGAGAGCGGATATGGACTGCTGTACACTGCGCAAAGGGTCCTCCAGTTGCGTATAGTCAAACACCTGTTCCCAGACTCTGGATTCACAGGGCCCGAAGTCCAGAAGTTATTATACGTTCAGATTCGTACATGTGCGGATTGCTAAGGTTGTGCTTACTCGCTCTGGTCGACTTGGCCTCTACCCGGCATTCGGCCCCGCCTCTTGGGTCGCCTCGACTGGTTGATTGCCCAGAGCATCCCTCGTGTTCGTCGCTCAACTCAGTTGGAGCTCCGCGGATATCTAGTCGACCCATGGGCCACACGCCCACCACTGGGAGATCGTTTCGATGCTACGCCATCGTTTGTTAGGCAGACGGGAGTCGCGCTTCGGCTGGCAAAAACGTTTTCTTCATTTCACTTGAATTGGCGTTTGTGTGTACAGCAATCAATTTAGCTGGAGGAATAGAAACCCCATTTGGGATCGACTGCTGCTGGACTCGGTATTTTTGTGACGTTGACGCCGAACACACAACCAATAGAAAGTCTTGAAGTTACTTTGCCACGTGGTCGCGCCGTGGAAAAGTAATACCGTATCGTCGAGTGACAGTATGATATTAATACCACTGAGATATGAGATCTTACCGCATGTCCATACCACGGTGCTTGCACCGTCTCTTCAATTGACTTGGCCTCGTAACTCTAGAACTCCGCCAACAGTAGTCAGTCTATTTCTTAATTAAAACACTCGATTTTGGGCGTCCAACGGCAATTAGTACTAAATGAAAATGTTCGTATAGTATCTGGGTGGCTAGGTGAATTATATGAAGATCCTACACAATCGCCTCACAGAAGTCCTCACCGTCGAGGTACTCACGATACTTAGACACGATCGCTTGAAGCTTCGGAAACAACTGAGACCTCCGATTCCGCAAAATGGGTGATTCTTTCGTCCGCATAGGTCTCAGGCATGTGGCAACGTCGTCGAATCTTCATCACAGCCACTAGCTACTGGTGTTCATAGCAATGCTTGTTTAGAAGTGATCTCTAAGTAGTCTACTCTGTGGGTCGCGTGTGCAGCAGCCACGTGAGGTCGGCCGCAGGGTCGGAGCATCTCCCATTCGCCGCCCCACCACTGGCGGCAGAAGGCGGCGCCATCACTTTGGTCGTGAGCACGGCGTTGAGCTGCGGGAACGCGTGGCGCACGCGCGCCAGGCCGCTCGCAAAGCCCACAAGTGTCGCGACCGAGACATTGTGCGGGGCCACGCCAGTGGCGGTCAAAGCCTGCGAGGGGAGAGTGAGTCAGACGCCGTTTCCGAGCCAACAGACAGAATCCATAGCAACAAAACGCACCTCGATGGCCGCGCAGATCTCGTCGCCCGTCTCGGAGCACATGAGATCGATCAGCAGCACGTTGGCGTACGAGAGCTGCTCAGGGGCGTACACGATGGACGCCTTCAGTGGGCGACGCTGAGTCTGAGTCTGAGTCTGAGTCTGCACGGCCCCCACGCCGCACTGCGGCTCGATCACGCGGAACTCGTCCAGCAGGAGCTGGCTGCCGTCCCCATCGTTAATGGCGATCGCGCACACGGGCGGCCGCGTGCCAGCCGCGACCGCGTCCTCTCTCGTTGGCAAGCGCCCGAGCGTTTCTTCGAGCAGCAGCCGCGCGAGCCGTTGCGCTGCGACGCCGGAGGACGCGTTGCCGCGCTGCAGCTGCGTGAGCAAGTGGGCCATGGACGACGTGTGCACGAGGCATGTGGAGGAGATGGAGGAGACGCAGACGTCCTCTGCTGGAGAGGACGAGGCTGGAGGAGCGAGAGGAGCGAGAGGGTCTTGTCGAGCGACACGCAGCGCCGCGACGGCATGGACCGCAGCAGCGTCGGCGACGTTGTTGTGGGAAAGAGGCGCCGAGTTGTTGGCGCTGCTCTCGTTTCGATGCCGTCGCCGCCGATCTGTGGAAGCTCCCTCCTCCTTCTTCTCGTCCCCCTTCTCCTCCTCTGTATCCGCGTCGTCGTTTTCCTGGTCGCCTCCGTGGGGACGTCCGGCGCTGCCAGCGACGGCGCCCTGCCGTTGCAGCTGCTTCTCTTTGACCTTGCGCCGCTGCTTGAGGTTGGAAATGGCGGCGCGACTCACTTGGTACTCCTTGGCGAGGTCCGCTTGCTTTTCGCCTTTGGCGATGCGCTCGAGGATCGCGCGGCGGTCGACTTCACGGAGATACCGAGAGGTCCGTGCAGACGGTCGTGGGTGCGGCCCGCGGTGCTTGAGCGGAGCGGAGGAGGAGGAGGAGGTAGGGGGCGAGGTGGAGGGCGAGGACGAGGACGCGGAAGACGGCCCCGTCCGCCGAGCAACCGTGGACGGACTGGTAGCCACGTCAAGCTTGCGGGGTTTGAACGTGGCGTAGGTGCCCAATGAGTCGAATGGAGGCGGAGGAGCAGAGGTCACGACGGGCGGACGCAGGCTGAGGAGGCCGTACTGGTGAGGGCGGAAATTGTTGTGGAAAGCCGATGAGAACACGGACGAAGGTGGTGCGTAGATCTCTGGTGCAGCGCCACCGTCACTGTGGACGTGGGTGGACTCTGTGCGCGGTCGGAGGAGCGCCGCAAAACCCGGTAGAGTGCGTGGCGGTCCGGTGTCGTCCACTGGAGCTGAGGGGCGAGGAGACGCCATACTAGTACGGGGAGGTATGGACAGTATGGTGGCGGAGGAATAGGCAGAGGTGAGGAAATGGGGGTGGGGGCTGCTTCTGTTGTCTGCGATCGCTGGTGGCCGACTGACTGACTGGGGGAGGGGAGAAGACGAAAACCCACCGGACGGTGGGGGGTTTGCGGTGTTTGCTGTACACGCGCGAGTGTATTCACCTGAGTGATTCACCTCCAGACGCGAGCGTAATCCCCCGCCTCCCCAGTTTGCAAAGGGAGTGTGCACGGTGCATACAGTACCGCAGTGTTTATATGATCGGTGATTATGCTCGGCCGGTTTTATGTCACCCTTGGCAGCCTGGCGACGCGTGAGTTCTCAGCAAGTTGCAAACTCGCGCTTCAATTTGGGCTAGGGTTGCTGGTTTTGTCTGGGCGGACTGCGACGCTTCCACTAACCAAACTGGCGCTGAATCTGTCCAGAGTCCACGGAGATGTCGCTCTGGACAATGTCGTTTGGACTGGAGTCCAGAGGACAGCCATCTCTTGTAGGGAGTGACTGGACTGGCGTCGCGTCCGAGCCGGAGCGAGCGTCTGAGCACTGGTGGAAACTGGCTCGGCTTCTTCCCGATCCGGACACGTCGCTGACGCAATGACAAATCACACTTCGAGCGCCAGCGTGTCGACATGTTGAAACTTACGTCTATCTCGCTGAGATCCTCAGCGGTCAGTGAGTGGCCTGTGCCATCCAGTCCAAACGCTGGGTGCTTTTACTGGAACGAGTCCGCTTTTTATTCCCAGCGTCCATGCGTTCATCCAGAGTGAAATAGGCCTTTTCGCCTCGATCTTTCTGTGGCGTGGATCAAGCGGGTAGAGGACACAACCCTGTGTACACACGACAGGACAGGACACTTGACGTGGGGGGCAAAGATGGGGCACGGCAGTGTACACTGCTTCGTGGCGGTCGTACAGCCAGTCCCGTACAGTGGGGAACCGTGGAACGATTCTATTCTGGCAGTGTATCAGATATGATAGCACTTATATTAACAAGTGTTTGATGGTGTCAAGCAGCCAGTATATAAGTACTGGAAGGTTATAGCGAAATAGGGAGCCAAAGGACTGGACACATGTGGAATTCTACAACGTCAGGACGAAGAATGACAGTGTGGATGGTTGATGGCCCATCGACCGCATGGCCGCTTGCCACGCTGGTGCTGGTGACAACAGGGATAGTCCATCGCGCGGAAGCCACAGTAACGCTACTATTTGTGCCCCCGGCGTGTTTATTCCCACGGCTGTTAAGAACCAGATCTGGACTGTAGCTCTTCGCTGACACTCGTTGGACATGGCGTCGTCCGCTACTGCCACGGCCGCGGCGACCGACCCGTGCACAGCCCACGGCGTGCTTGCGGACGTCTACCTCTTCCACCACATCATCTCGTTCCAGCGCGGCATCCCCGGCCGCATCGTCTATCTCGAGCGCCAGTTCCCCACGCGCGTGGACGCGACCGGCAGCCTCGCCAAGCTCGCGGTCGAGACCAACGACCTGCGCGCGTTCCAGGACCTGCTCCAGATCGGCGTCGACTTCCCGTGGTACCGCTCCATGCGCAAGATGGACCTGAGCGAGGCCATGCACGTCGCGGCACGCCACGGGCGGCTCGAGATCCTGCAGTGGTGCCACGCGCACACTTCGCTCGAGTGCCTCCCGTGGACGTTTGCCGCGGCCGCGCGCTGCGGGCAGCTCCACGTGCTGCCATGGCTGCAGACGCATCGGCCCGAGTCCATGGCCAAGTTTGAGCCCTTCTCCATGGACCGCGTGGCCGAGGAAGGCCGTGTAGACGTGTTCCAGTGGCTCGAGCAGCACGTGGGGACGGCGTGCACGACGTCGGCCATGGACTCGGCAGCGCTCAACGGCCACTTGGACATGATCCAGTACTTGCACGCGCACCGCAGTGAGGGCGCCACGCCGCTCGCCATGGACATGGCGGCGCTCAAGGGCCATGTCCACGTTCTGCGCTTTCTCCACGAGCACCGGTCCGAAGGCTGCACGACGTGGGCCATGGACTCGGCCGCGGCCTACGGGCGGCTGGACGTGGTCCAGTTTCTCCACGAGCACCGCACGGAAGGCTGCACCGTCAAGGCCATGAACGAGGCCGCAGCGCGTGGCAACATGGCCATGGTCCAGTTCCTCCATACGCACCGGCGCGAAGGCTGCAACAAGTATGCGATCCGAGGCGCCGCGCGGTTCGGCCACGTGGAAATGGTGCGGTTTCTCCACGAGACGTTCCACGCGCAGCACTGCTCGCGCGACACGATGGTCGCGGCCGCCGAAGAGGGCCACTTGGACGTCGTGCGGTACCTCAACGACCACTGCGACGCGTCCAGCGGCAACGCCATCGTGTTTGCGGCGCTCCACGGCCACGGCCACGTCGTCCAGTACCTCGTTGAGAATCGACAGGACGGCTGCCTCGTGGCGGCGCGCGACAAGGCCAAGAAAGGAGGCTTCCCCGACGTCGTCGCGTACTTGGACACGGTGATTGTGCCGGATCTCACGACGTGTGTGAGCACGAACCACGACCGCAAGGACGCTGCGCGCGTGTGCCAGCGGCAGGAGACGGTCGGCGCAGCGTGAGACGAGTCCAAGAGACAAACTGCGTCGAGTGGATGGGTAAAATGGGTGTATATGCAATAAACGACTGTAGTGGACGGAGAGGAGCAGGGGTGTGCGCTACGAGTAAGCGGGGGGTCAGAGAGCGCGAGAGGGGAGAGAGAGGACGTTGCGATACGGCAGAACCAGTGGCTCAGCGACAGCAAGAGCGCAGGAAACGAAGACGTGGAGACGCCTGTGGGTAGGCTGATACGTTGTGTGTAAACGCTGGTTCTCTGTCGCTGCCGTGGAGGGAGAGAGGTTCGGTCCAAACTCGTCCGGCTCCGCGCCATGTTCGATTCGCCAACTGCTGGGCAGCACTGGAGCCCACGAGCACTCCAGAGTCTGGTCCCCACGCCTTTTCGCGATACGTGGAGCCCAGCCATAACTAGGATTGAAATTTCAGCTCAGACCTACATTTTGGCCAACTGAGCATCGCAACCGTGACCACTACACCGAATGGGAGATTTGAAGTATACCGTATCAAAACCTATCTTCCACTGAGACGGTAAGACCGTACTTACACAGGATCATTTCTATAGTACGTTCATTTCTACTTGGTTTTCCAATGTAGACAATTCTCAATACGCCCGATGATCGTATCCTGTTCCTCTCGTCGACTCGGGATGTCGGTCAGGGTCTGCTGCGCCCTTTGTCTGGTCGTAGTGTCCTGGCATTGATGAACGTCCGCTGTCGCTATTCCAAGGCAGCGTGAGCGAGGTGGAACGATATGAGAGCGTATTGACGAGCTTTCATTTATACTTCTTAACAAGCGATCCACCAGTCAAGTTGCCCAAAATGGGAGTTGGTCGGTCGGTCGGTGAATTTTTTGGATTGACTAATTTTTTGGTTCAGAGTTACAGAGGACCTGCAAGTATCAGGATAAGTGGGGCCAATCATACGCTATCGTCTCCTTCAAATCCCGCTTCGATTGGGTAAAAATTGACCAAATCCGGATTTTGCGAAACCCGGACGGATGTCATGCAACAATAAACTGTACTAACGTATTGCAGCAGATTATGGGTGACATCAGTTTATGGGTGGAAATTTTTCCAACATCCAATCAGCACGCTCAATTCTCAAATAACTATCAATGATTGGTGGGATTCCACATGCAGCAGTTTATGGCGGATTTCGAGTCCAAAGAGAGCCACGAGGCACATTGACGAAGTGCTCCAAAGTAGTAAGTAATCCCTCACGATATAGAGGTTTTTCATTTTATCCATATTTCATCAGTGGTTATAACCACTAAAACCAGTTTTAACAGCATTATATCTAGAACAGTTTTACTAAGTTCTAATGCAAAGAAGCATTTTATATGAACATTCAACTACAGTTCATCGCGTTATGTTTATATGCAATGCATGGTGCATTGGTAGTGCAACGGATTTGG